>VJOZ01024420.1:0-15488 GCA_009801055.1 Stichopus horrens | reverse complement strand
ATGTCACAAGGACGTATTCTCCTTAATAAACTGAAATTGAAAACCGTGAAGTGCAGGATTTATCAGTCAGGATTTTAGCCATCCAGACAGTTTCTACTCATAGTGTTCACACCATTTATGGTCACTCGGTGTCTCATTTGTTGGAAGATAGCTCAGAAAGTTATGTCTCCTTCTCAATTGCCCATCCTCCTTAAAAAATGGGCACAAGCAGCGGTGGAAAAATCCTACCAATTCTACTAACTTGTGTGTTAATGCCTACCAGCAAAAGACTTTTGTCAGCCAAGGTGACATGTACTTCCCATGCTCTTCGCGAGAGAGTTCACTCTGATAAAAAGTCACCTGTGCTCTGCTACAAATTCAGCAGGGGTAAAAAGCACATGTCCATGATTAGGTTTGAGCTATGCTGTGGGCAATACGTATAGAAGTACACACAAGTGTCGAAATAAACAGGATTCCGTGAGCCTGATGCTCCTAGAAAGTTGCTCGATCTAGTCGATCTACGATCAGAAGAAGCCCAGTTCGCTTCTTATATAAGCCTATGTCCAAAACATTGTACTGTATAGTCTACACCTTGAAAGCAAATGCTCAAATGTTCATTGATTTTGCTGTTAATGAATGCTTTACGTTTAATAGAGTCACTGTGGTCCTTCATGACAAACATTGTTCCCAAAATCAAAAGAAATCACACATGTAAATCTAGGCTACATAACCGTAACAAGTGTTAAAGACTATGCAGCCTCGTGGGTATGTCAATCATGAATGATGAAGGCTGAGCTTCATCTCCTATAGTGTTCATTTTTCATTCTCTGTTGATGCAAGTCAGGATTTTCACAGCTGTGTAAGTGTTGTAGCAGCTTGTTTCGTATGCAGACACATACTGTACTGTATACCTGCATTAGAAACATAATGGATGGCACCTCAGTGATTATGAAGTATTATGTATGGTGAGGATGATAAATGATGGATCTGACAGATGTAAACAAGAACAAGTTGCTTATGATAAACTTGCTCAAAAGCTTGTTGGGTCCAGCAAACTGTGTAGGTAACCATGTACATTATCAAATCCCTGGTGTTTCTGTTTACCTCTTTTCAATTAATTTGTGAGCAGGGGTGGTTCTGTGCTAGAAGGGGCTGTGGGGACTTGACCCTCCCCCTAGAATTTGGCAAATGATTTAAATAAATTATCATTCACCTTTATTTTTGGAAGAGTAAGCTTTTGAAATTTCTTGATGCCTTTAGCGAGTCCCAAGAAGTGTCACTTCCTACAATCTGGGAGGCTTTTGGCAGACCATTTCTTGATATGCTATGCACTCACTGTTGGTGGTACTCTGTTTGGATGGTAAAATGTTAATCTTCTTCTCCCAAATACAATTTCCTTAGGAACAAACTGTTCTCTGGACGTTTACAGGTACAGCGTTTGCAAACTTGCCTAACATAGTTATAAAATGTGTTTAGTCTTTGGTCCCTTGATCTTTCATTTATCCCCTAGATTCTGTAAGCCAGAGGTCCAGCTCACCCCAGCATTCCTTTATTTTGACCCGTGGAACGAAGTTCCAGCTTTCATGGAAATTTATTTCACCGCACTCAAAATATTTTCAGGCTACGGCAATATGTTGCCCAAAAACCAGACGGGATACTTCTTTGAAAACCATTTCTCGACCACTGACAACTTAATTCTCATATACAGTATTACAGTGATACATGACAGCTACATGCAAGCTGATGATGTACAGAGAGAAGAATGTCTGCACTTAATGGTTTTGTGAATCTGCCAAGTATTTAGATTTCTCAGTGAACATACCCCACAACATTCAGTAAAGCTATAACACTTGAAGCAAAACAGACAGAGAAATTAGAAGCTTTTGCCTTTTGATACAAAAAATTTCCATGTGAATGAATCGCAGTGGAAGCACTATTCATGCAAAACTTGAAAGCTGGTTTAGATCAATAGAATCAAATGAGGAGAATTAGGATGTGCAGACTGAGCCCTGGATATAATAGTAAACAATAGCAAACTGTTTTTATCAGTACATGTTTTTGGAAGAGCTTTAATGTTATCAAAAATAAAACAGTTTAAATAGTGCTTTCACTGCAGACTGTGCATTCCCAAGTGATACATACACAGAGCCATATGGCTCTGTACTAAATACGCCTGCTCCATTTTTCCTTGGTATGAATTGAGAAGACATGTTCCTATGAATAGTCATAGCGAAAAAGAAAAAATACACAAGAAAAGTTTGTGCTAAAATGTAACATTCTGCTTATTCTTGAGTAATACAAATCAAGGGATGATGATAAATTGTACATACTGTAGTTCACTGCCATTGTGTAATAGCCTTAGGGAAGACAAAAGAGTTTAGCAAATTGTTTTAAAAGCTCTACCTTTCATCCATCTTGAGCACTGAAAGATAATTACGCTTGCTGCTGTACTTTTCCAGTTTGAGATGCATAATTAATCATCATCGCTTCCTTCCTACCAGGAAATGACTTTAAGTGATATTTACAAGTATATCTGGTCTTCACAAAATGAAAGTATTGTGTCCATAAGAAATTTAAATTGATGAGTGTGGTGAAGGGAATGTTCCCTGAGATGATTTCAATGGCTTTGCTTTACAAACCAGTTTGTTTGTCCCTTGTCTCTTTTGGACAAAATCTTTTGATGTTTGAATTCAAAGACTTAGCTTACCTGAATGACGGCTTGTTGTTGCACACTGAAGTTTTGGAGAATTATTTTTCCTGTTATAGTGTGTTATAACTAGTACAGTGTGCCTGGCATATCTAGTCTGCTGCTAAAGTAGTCTATAAAGTGTTGCAGGTGCACAGCAAAGAGGATGGAGGGGGGGGGAGGGTTTGAAGTGGCAGTCACCCCTCTCTCCTGAGCATATTTTCTTTTGGTATTTTTTATGTGCTTGATCCCTTGCCGAAGGCGGAAGATATCTATTCGACGTCGTGTGTGTGTATCTTTGTGCATGCGGGGTTCTGTGTGTGTTACGCTGCTTGTAAGCACATGTCTCAAGAAGGGCAAACTTCACTGATCACATACTTGGTGTGTGGGTTGGCCATACTAAGTAGATGATCCCTATTGTTTCTGATGGAGGTCAAAGTTCATTTGAGGTCACCAAAGGTCAAAGTGTGAAAACCTGCAAACATAATAATCAAGAACTGTAACCTTTACTGATGTAATGCTTGGTGTGTAGGTTGACAATACTGAGTAGATAATCCTTATTGTTTTTGGTAGAGGTCAGCAGAGGTCAAACTGTAAAAACTTCATAAACAAAATATCTCCAGAAGGGTAACCTTGACTGATTTCATACTTCGTGTGTGGGTTGGCTATATTTAGTGGATGATTACAATTTTAGTGGAGGTCAAAGGTCATCTGAGGTCACCAGAGGTCAAACTGCAATAACCTTGTAAACACAGTACTCTCTAGAAGGGTAACTTTGTCTAATCTCATACTTACTGTGTAGGTTGGCCATTTGGAGTAGATGTTCCCTGTTGCTTTTGGTGGAGGTCAAAGGTCATTTGAGGTCTCTGAATGTCAAAATGTGAAAACCTTGTAAATACAACTTCTCAAGCAGGGTAACCCTGACTAATTTCATATTTTGTGTGTTAGTTAGCTGTACTAAAAAATGATCTGATCACCCTTGATTTTGCTGGAATTCAGAGTTCATTTAAGGTCAATGACCTTTGACCTCCACCAAAAACAAGTTCCAAAAAATCTTGTAAGCACTCTATCTGAAGAAGAATAACTGTAACTCATACGTAACATGCTGATTGTTCATGTTGGATGATCCCTATAATTTTTGGTGGAAGTCAAATGTCATTTAGAGTTACCAGAGGTCAAAGAGTCAAAATATGTAAATTATTATCAAAAAAAGAAAAATGGTGAGAGATGTCATACTTTGCTTGTCTATTGCTCATATACAGTAGTTGTGCCATATTGTTTTTGGTTGAGGTGAAAGGTCATTTGATGTCACCACAACTTGTCAACACTTTATATAACTCGAGGAGGGTAACTGTGAGGGACTTCATACTTAGCATGTGCATTGCCCATATTGGACAGATGATTTCTATCAATTTTTGCACCTATCGTTTTAAGAGAAGGTGAAAGGTCATTCTGAGTCAAAAGCTTGTAACCATGCTGTTTCAAGAAGAATAGACCATAATTGATCTCATACTTGTCATGTCGGAATTCATGTTTGTTATAACTATACGGCAAGGAGTCATTAAGCCTTGTGGCCTTCTGGTTTATGTTATTGCCAACATTTCCTCTATTTTTTTGCATTTTTATGTAGGTCTGCAATTTTTGAACTGATGAATAACCCCCTTTTTTTGATAGTGCCCTCTTTGTAAAGCCCTCACCCCATGCTTGTAACATTCGTGATCAAAGCCTTATAAGGTATTCGTAGTGTTGGAAACTGTGGCAGTGGCATTGCCACTCAGTTGGAAGAAACATCCAGCTATTTGCAATTTTTGACCTTCACATCCCCCAAAAGATATGAACCCGGCTTCAGTCCTTTTGACAATCTTGTCATATTTCACATATTTGGGCGGTGTCTCGATGACTCAGACTCGACCATAAGGACTTGGACTCGGTCATCAAGAACTCGGACTGGAAAGGTAATGACTCAGACTCGGGTAAAGTGGACTTGACTCCAGCACTGGTAGTGTGGATGTTATCCTGTACAGATATTGTCACATTATGTGTAATAACTTAAATCTGTTCTAAACAAAGACTTTTTCTTCTGTTTAGCCCGCAGCATTGCCATTTTGAGACGGGTCTTTCTAACTGTGTGAAAGTCGCTCCATGATGCCCAGAGAATGGCATACTAGCCCCACTTTGTTCCAACTCATGGCACTTTACTCTAATGGGCAACAACGGAAGTGCTCTGCCTCCTCAAAATACGTCCAGCCCATCTAACCCAAAAGTGTCCACTACTGGTGTTCACAAATCTGACGGGGTGTTGCTCTCCAAGAGCTGTCATGAAGGGACCCCCGACAAGGACGAAAATCACAACCAGCCAAAATCGAACCCTTTACCTGTAGGCAGACCTCAGATATCAACATTGATTCATGATGTAGCAGTTGGAACCAAGAGGCCACAATCTCATGAAGCAGCTGACATTTCAAAGAAAGATGATAAAACAAGTCTCTCCACTTCAAAAGATTCAATGCCGCAGGAAACTAAACCGTCACCAAGTACAATGACTCCGGTTACCTTGCCTGCGCCTTCACCGGAGCCAACAGCCTCCTCTTCGGTCACCACAGGAGTCACTTACGCGCCATATGTAGGCTCATACCAGTCCTCTCTGGCGATGCCACCATTTCCTAGCTACTTGTCAGTAGCTCCACCCCTGGCTCGGTACCAGCCAGTGGAGTCCTACTCTGCCATGTTAGCCAACATAGGGAGTCAATTTCAGTTAGCCCAAGAGCAGGGACATTTGATGCATCAGTCATATTTGCCAGGTGGTTACATCACATTGGCAGGTCCCCACGTATCTGTGCCTCCAGTACTAATACCAGCAGCTTCGCAGGAGATTCCTAGAGATAGTAGTGGTACTCCTGGAACCAAAACCAGTGGACATTCTCACTCTGGTGGGCAATCTAGCCACCCCTCTGCTTATAGAACCCATGAATTATTGCACAGCAAAGTAGAACATCCACCTCATGTCATAGGTAACCGTCTGCCAGTCATTCGTAATGTCTACCAGGATAGCCACACTGTGAAAGTTGATGGAACATACATACCAACGACTGCACCAAGCACTACAGAGTTGACCCTTCAGAGGCGGAGCTCAGATTCTGTTCGGTCATCGGGTCCTTCCCGTGTAGGCAACCAGCCTATAATTCCATCTTTAGATTCTGTGCTAGGAAAAACAACTTATCCTCAACATGCCAGTGGACCGGGTGGTATTAAAGTGGAACTACCCCCTCCCACCATAGGTATTCATATAGGAGCTAGACCGAGCAACCTAGTGCATCATAACATGGCTATCGTACCACCTCTATCAGCTATTGCGCCACCCAAATCAACAGTTTACTTGGAAAGTGGCGAGTCTTCGAAAGTGGTGCCATCTTCTCTGAGTGCTCCCATGACATGCATTGGTGAAACCTTCGGTAGCAAACACAAGGCATCCAGTGCCAGGCATTCAGCAATGCACAGCCGAACAGAAACCTCTTCCTCCTCTAGCTCTCTGTCATCTTCGCTTTCTCACGATGGATCCTTCGTGGAGTCGAACATTCAAAAGCCATATTCCTTTGCGATTGGCAAGCCTACCGATGGCCAAACAGACAGATACACAGAAAGAAGCAATAACAGTACGGGGAGCAAGACGTGGCCGGTGAATCCCTCCGGTCGGAATAATCAGGAGGTATACCAGAGCAAAGAGGAACATATGTCTCTGGAGCACAGACAAACTATCAGCTCTGATGAGCTGGCCAGGCATTCTCAATTGCCCAGCCCCAAGGACAAACAAAACGTGCAATCTTCTCGACCTATCTTAACGGAAAAGGCTCCTCCTCCGATGGCCAACGTACCTTCTTATTTCACCAGGGGTTCCATAATACAGTTAGCAAACGGACACCTGAAGCGAGTCGAGGAGCTCCAGACAGAAGATTTTTTTTCAAGTGCCCAATTCACTGACGGATTGAAAATGGATTCTAGTACAGTGTCACGGATTGAAGAAGATTTGGAGAGGAATGTCGCCAACATTAGTTTTTTGGTTGGTGAACACAAAGCTCAGGTTTGTAGACCATCAATTCTTGTAACTGAATTATTGAGATTTAATTCTTTTCGTTAAGCTCAGTGAGATGCATTCATTTAGCAACAGCCCATTGTTTGAAAAGTTATCTTCCACGTGGAAGTAAACAAAACTATGCAAAAAGTTTTACTATGCCATGGGGTATTCAAAGATTTGGCCTTTTTGCATGTACTTCATTGTTGTTATTTAGGTCCTGGCTTATTGTTAGTCGTTATTTGTACAGTGTAGCTGCTCATTATTGGTACTTCCACGTGGTATACATTTCATCTTCCGTTAATCATCTTGCATCTCCCGTAGGTTACGGTGGAAGCTCGGTTGGATCATCCTTTCTTTGTGTATGGACGAGGGTGGTCATCGGTGAACCCGGAAGTCTCCCACAAGTGCTACGATTTAAACTGTCATGCTTTAGCAGTTGGGGATGTGTGTGTTTCTCTAACAGTCATGGAAAAGGTCCCTTCTCCAAACTCCAGGAGGCCCCCTAGCTCCGAGGGGGGCTCAATCTCCCCTCATCACCAGCAGCTCACCGTGAACTCTCCAGAGAGGAAGAGGCAGAGGTTTCAAAATACCCGTACCATGCGCTTTGAGGAGAGCATGGAGGATAGCAAACCTTTGCCCAAAGCAGAGGTCTCGAAATCCGCCACCGTTAAAAGTTTGTCATTGGATAATCAGAGAAGTGTGTCCTTTCAGTCGGTGACGACTACGACCCAGTCAGAAGGGGTCATCACAGATCAAAATAGGAACGTGATAACGAGTCAACCTTCTCTTGTTGAGACAAGGGCATCTGTATCTAAGGAGACCTCCAATGAGAGGTGGAACCAACCACCTAAGAGAAGATGGTCAGATCCAATCAAATGCCCTCAAGTCGCTACCGCTCAGAGCAAGGACATTCTCCCACATCCCCCGCATCCGGCATCGTTAGCCAGATTGGCGGAAGAGAACTGATCAGCGTGGTACGTGCTGATACTGAAAGAAATCATTAAATGGCCTTCCTTATTTCATCCATTTGAATGTGCTAATTAAATTCAGTGAAATTGGTCACCAATCTCAAAAAAAGAGAAAACATGCAATGTGCATGCATGCATGAGTTTGAAATGTCACCTCTGTATGGAATGCATTGGCTACATTGATAATAATAGCAAATTGTGAGTATGCATTCATGCAAATCTTCAACACACTCCAAGAAACTTGCATCGAGAAAGTAAAAGGTGCTGGCTTTAAAAGTTACATGCTTTGCGAAGCAATTGGCCAACATGTGCAAGATTGCTTTGTTTGTTACATATCAGTATTTCCAAGTACCCTTGTTGTGACTGCTTATTCTCTTGACAAGAAAATCCTTGTTATTTGACCTTCTCTTACAACATCCAGTTGTTTTTCTGTTCCCATTGACACCCCATCATGCACCTTGGAATTTTCTTCAAAGATGTACATCTTTCAGTATCAATACTGCATGCGTACATTTACTGCATATGCTCACAATATTGCTCTGATTTAACATTCAAGCTCTAAGACAAGTTTTTGTGACAGCTTCTACTGGATTATTTATGGTTTAATTTGACCTTTGACCCAACTGACATCAAATTTTTCATATTTTTTTTTCAGGGATCAAAGATCAACGTTCGGAGGAATAAACTCACCATGATCTATCATCCTCATCTATCTTTTCTTCTGGAGGTTTTTCTCCCACTTTTCCTTTTTTTTCAGATTTTTTTTTTTTTATCGTGATACTCGTCAGCTGCTATCAAGAGTTTTACATGGTTTGTGTCTTTAATCTTCTCTTTCTTCATTTTGTGATTCATTGGTATATCATTGTCCTTAATTAGTTATTTGGAACGTTTGGATAAAATCAGTTTTGTACCGATGATCGGGCTACTACCCACATCAGACCCGAAAAAAACCTTCCTTGACAGAATTTAAATCACGGCGTGTTTGATCGTAGATTCCTTCTAGCGAATCGCCATCTTTCGACTATGGCTGCTTTTTGTTGGTAGATTATCAGTTTAAGCATGGCAATGGGCGAGGCTCTCTTTTTCCTTCCCATCCAAATCACAGTCTTCCCCGGTCCTCTCAGCCTCTGGCCCATTAGCTCTTACAAAATGTCTTGCAGTTGCCATTTTTCATATCAGTGAGACTCAGCGAATAGAATTATTCAAATTATTAACTTTGATAATACAGTTGGGGCACCCTTTCTCATCACAGACAGACTTGGAATATTAACTCTGTCATGTAGGATATCAGAGAACTGTCAACTCTAGGCTGTCCCTGCAGCAAGTTGGGTTGATATTCTGCATTTGTTCAGTCGTCAGAATGTTATGAAACATGGTTTGGTGCATTTGCACCAAATCTGACAATTAATCATTAAGAAATTAACATTACCTAATAGTTGAGTTTGGTTCAGTCTTTCTCATTTCATTTATGCTTTAACAGAATTGTGTAAAAAACCGAACATTCTGTTTGTTTCGAGATGTTTTTCCTGCACTGTGATCCAGAGATGGCACTAGCCAAGAAGGGAGAATGACTTAGAAGTGGACAAATAAAAAGCAGCAGTATTATGTACAGTTGATTTGGACTTATAAGAGAGACTAATTGGTTTTGTTGGAATCTCAGAATTCTGTGTAGATATAAAATGAAAATAATTACATTCTGCCAGCACTCAAGAGTCAGGAGGATTTTACTTGTTTTGAAAATCACTCTCAGATTTTTTGGTCAGCAGCAATGGATTTGTTTTGTATATGTGGGTGTTACCAGCTTGAGATTAACTGACTTGAATCATTGCTGTGTAGAAAAAGCTCTGGTGAAGAAGTTCAGGAGAGTGCCTTATTTCAATCGACCATCATGACGGTCAATCTGTTAAAGCTATTGTTCTGGTTCGTGTCTTTGCAGAATATTTGCAGCGTCTGTCACAATTTGCGTCTTCGGTTATCGAGCAAAGAGATCAGTTTTGGCCCATTGGCTCTCGCCTGTTTTGTGAACGCACACACAAAAAAAAACAAAACCACTGGCTGTGTGTGGTTGCCACTGTTTTGCCCTTTAAGTAATTGCACTTTACACTGATCTGACAATATCTCTCTGTAGATGGAGCCCATTGATTAAGAATGGTTACAGGAGGTTGCAAATCCAAGTCGGGTATCCTTACAACATAGCAAGGTACCTGATACAACCCTCAATATTTTCTGGTATGAATGAATTCCACCCATTTCATGCCTAATAGATGTACATAGACAATAAACGTAATGTTAAAAGTCCATCATGGGTTTCCTTGCTCGATATGGCTGGATTGGCATGGGAACTTTCCAGTCTTGCTGTATTTTGTATAATTGAAGTAACAATTTGGTCAGTGCTAGGCCTTGTGACTATAATCTATTGTCAATCAGTATTACGTTTTTTTTTTTTTTNNTTTTTTGTTTTTTTTTTTTTTATGGAAGATGAAAATAACAATCTCTGCTTTTTAGCCATGAATACTGCAGTCATCTTCCAGACATCCACATATGAGACGAACATAGTGCTATCAACATTTGCATGCCGCGAAAACTTGGAATGTTCAAGACTATAGACTACTTTTATACCTGACAATGCACTCATTGCTTGACCTATTAACACAAGAGTCAAAATGTAATGCTCTCTCATCATAAAAATAACAGTTCCATGTTGCGATATCTGTGCTTGTTTTGTAAATATGTAACTCAGTGTATTCTATGTTATCATATTCTGCTAACAAGTCTGATTTATGTGTTTGTGCGAACAAACCTGTTACCAAAAATCAAACCAGCTCTTTCACCCCGAGTGCATGGCGTGAAGCAACCCCTTTATACAGAAATGTACATTTCCATATTCCCATTGCGTGGGTCTTTGACTGGGCTTTTTAACTGCAGCCAGGAAATGAGAACAATGATCAGAGGCCTCAGGAAATAACACAGTCATGGCTGCAAAAGCATTTCTGTTAAAAGATATGACTGGCATTCCTGGACATATAGGCTTCCTACAAACCACAGCACTGCATGCATTGATACAACTCCTGATTGAAGTGTAAATCTGTGGAACGTCTGCGAGAATTTTGCTTGAAATTGACAAAAATGAGTCGAAACGATAGACAGGAGGTATCTGTTTGAGATAGAAGACTGCTGCTGTGAGTTTGAATATTACTTTCTCTTTGGTCACCTGCTGAAGATAACACTTTACCCCGGCCATTGTTTTGTAATCGGGTCAGTCTTTATTGTCAGGTTTAGTTAACAATAGCTGACACTACGGTGCATTTCACTGAATTGTCTATCAGGAAAAAAACCGCGTCAAAGAGTTGGGAGATCATTTGGTCATCTGAGCCTTTAGTGGTGTCAGTATTTCCAAGGTATGACGGATCTCAAGGCTTCGCTTCCTGTGAGAGATGTCCGTGACAAGTCCCAGTTTGGGGATTGTGACTTAAGTCGGAAGCATGAAATGCCTTGTATGGACGGATGGGCTTTCAAAATGATCCTCACATAGGCTTTGTTTAAAGAAATACAACTTTTGATATCTGCAGTCAGACCTCGAGTAGAAATTATCTCCTTTGTATTGCCCATAGCTTTTAGAGTCTCTGCGTAATCATAATATGATGATGATGAAAGGAAGGGATCGTAGGCGCTGGGGGGTAGACATGATAGTAGCACAGATTCAATACAAGGAGGGGAAGTCAAGGTAGGGACAGTCAGTGGAGTGACTCCATCTGCATCAGACAATGCATATGCTATATGGTGTACTCCAACCTTTTGGTCTCCTGAACACCTTAACTAGGTAATAGTACAAACTCCTGTCATTCAATCTGCTTGCTTTTTTGATCGTAGAAAATACTTGGAGGTTACCTGCAGTGATTGTTCTGAGCAAGGGCTACATGACAAACTATACAAAATGCCCCAATCAGTCACTGTGGCAGTAACAAAAAAGTTCAAGAAACTGTATCTGGTAAATATTGAAACTGCGGAAGCAAGTGTAAAGTTCAAATCAGGTGATGAAAAGATGGCATGCCCAAGACACTGTTATTCATTTATGCATTGCATTAATTTCTCCTTTAATGTTATGCTGCATCATCTGAAAACTGAAAACCTGCCCTGTGCCCGCGTCCCCAGGTTTTGGGGGGGGGCTTTGTTTATCAGAGCATGAATCATCTATCCTCTTCCAACTTGCTCTTCTGTACAGTGGTGCATGTTTAATCTGACTTTGGCGAGCAGTTCCGACGACTTGTTGACAAGGAAGTGCTTAGTGCCTTGGAAGTTTGTTTTGCTCTCGGGAGTAAATTACGGAAAACAAGTCCAGGGAGAGGTAGAGAAAGCTGCAAAGCCGCAGCGTATGGCTGATGCGCTCTCAGAGAACATGATGCACTCTTTTTGTATTGACATACCCTTTTGCCTTTGAGTCTGTTCGTTAGTAGCAGCGTCATTCCCATGTGAGCACAGTTCAGTCAGGTCTTGATGGGGGTGTAATAGATACACAGATTTTCATTCATGATATTGCTCCATGATTTATTAATGCGTGCATCGCTGCATGAAAGTTGTCTTTGGCTCTTGATTACTTCTTTCTGACATGCAAATCTGGATTTTCTTTTTACATTACTTGTATAGCCTTCAATGCTTTTGCTGTGTTCAATTCATTCTGGGTCGGTGACAGTAGGTTTAAAGATCATTGCACTAAAAGACGGTCTCTCGAATTTCTCGCTGCCTCTAATGCAAAAGTTCAAAAGAAGTTTTAGTTTCATTTTAACTGACTCATTTTTATCTTCTGTTCAGTGGAGAGTTTAAAGATGTAATTCCAGAGTTTGCAATTGCTATGCTTTTGCTCGAGGAAGGTACATTTTAAGGTTCAGTATCTTCCGATGGAGTCTCTGTTACATCTTGATCATGTGTTTGTGGTACAATGAATGTTCAAAACAGTCTGCCTTTGTGGAAGTAGAAGTTGCTTTACGGGTCATCAACCTTCTTGTCAAAGAACTCTTGTTTGGTTATTAGTTTAACTCTGTTTAAATGGAAAAATTTTGTAAGTTAACCTGCTTTTCTGGTAGCTTAGACTGTATTTTTTTTTTTTTTTGAGGAAGCATATTTTTTTACCTTTATCAGACAACACCATTTAGTAGAATACTGCAGTGAAGAAGTTTGCTACAATGAGCAGTCCAACATAGTCATTGGTGACTTGTTGTATCTTGCTTTATGGTGCCAGCATATTACCAGAAGAAACAATGTATGAATTAAATAGCTAAGCAGCCCCAGAATGAGAAAGGAATCGAATGAAAATGTAATGTGGCCGTATTGCATGTTATTACCTTTTGAAATTTTCATTTTAATGCTGAAGTAGTTCTCCCCTTTTCACTTGATAAATTTTGTATATTGTGGTATGGTTTAGAAAACTTGGAATGTTTATAACATTATTTATTTTCTATGTTGGACAGATAAGTAATAACAGGTTGGTAAACTTAATCACATTTGCTCTGTAGAGTAATATTGCTTTTCATAGAGGGAATTGTTGATGTGTACTCAGCAAGTAAATGAAAGGAGAATCTTCTCTTTACAGTTATCTCAATCTGGATTCATGCAGGTACTATTTTCCTAGTCAAACCAAAGATGGTTTCAAGCAGTTTTTAGACCAATTTAAGAAATTTTGGCAANNTTGGCAAGTTGTACTCTCCAAACAAGAAAAATGAATCACTTGTGATCTTTTTCAGGTTGTTCAAGAAAACTTAGTTACTTGGGATCTTTTTCCAGTTGTTTTACAAAGAAAATATCACATCAGTTGGTCCTTTCTTACAAATTTCCTTGAATGATTAGTTGGATTTACTATCAAGTCATATTCTGAAATAATTGAATCCAACATTAAATGAAACCATGTCAATCCAATGATGTCTCAGTCTGCTGTGTGCCTCAGAAGGAAGTAGTTTTCCCCAAAAGATAAGGACTGAATAGGGAAGCACAGTGCAAGAATAATACACGGTACAAGAATAATCCTGGAATTATCTGTAAAGCACCAAAAACAGAGGAATGATGTCTTCCTGTCAGTTGGAAAAAGCTGGACCATAGTTTGCCTTTGTCAATGCTTTTGTGAGAACACTCACCAGGACAGATCAGTTTAGAAATCTGATTTTGATCAGATGTAGAGATCAGATGTAGAGGTCAGATGTGGAGATCAGGTGTAGAGATCTGATGTAGACTGGATTTAGAGCCCCTTTGTAGAAAGGGAGAATTCTGTGGCAGGCTAGTGTCCTCTTTGTGACCTTTTTTTTTTGGTAGGAGGGAAGGTTTTTATTGCTAGGAGGAAGTTTTGCCTATTGCTATCAGTCCTAACTTTGCAACATTTTCCACTGTTTCTGTGGCATCATGTTTCCAGCAATTACAATATTTCAACAGGTGTAGGTGTTAGATATAAAAGAATTGTGTTGTTTTTTTTTTGTTCAAGGCTTAGCATCTACCACCATAGTCACTACATTAGCAACAGAAAGTGTTGAAACATACACATCTGTTTAATGTCACAGAGAGCTATCTTTGTATTAAGCAAATTAGAGTAACAGTTGTCGTTGACAAGTCAGAAGTGGGAGCATCTCTTGTACCGGTGGTGTGTGACATGTATGTATGTGGGTAACTTACTGTTACCACTCCAGTGGGATAAATAAAACAGGTTTATCTGATCTTGAGGTGTAACAAAAATGACGCAACTTTCAACTTTGATAACAATTTCCCCAAATTGTGGTAACAAGTGTTGACTTGCAATTCATCAGCAGAATTACTCCGACTTTGGATTTTAGTTTTGTGTTGGTGTTTTCCTTCACTTGACTGCTTAGATCTGGAAAGGTGTATCGTTATTAAAAGGAAGGTTATCATCAACGAAAGAAATAAGATTCCATAATGAGCAAGGTTGTAGGTAATTGGATGGAAAAATCACAAAAACAACTGGCAGATACTGAGACAATTTGGGATGCCAGAATGGAGACCATTAGATTGATTGCCCTTAAAAGTGATGGCAGGCCTGTAACCTGGTCAGATTCTGGAAGGGGGGAGTGAGAAACAGAGAGGAAGAGATGGGTTCAACAGCACTTGATAGTTTCCTTTCAACTATTACTAGCCAAAAATTTTTAGGGGGTTTGCCCCTCCTGGTTGACTACAGGCATGAGTGGCGGTGGTCATATTGGTACTGGTCTGCCTGGCGAGAAGAATGTCAGTTTCAATCGGTTCATTTGTGAACGCTGAGATGGTGTTGTGTCAAAGAGTTTAAGAGGATGAAGAGACAGGACGAGAAGTTGGTATTTATGATTGGTCCTGTTTTAGAGCAAGAGATGTCTGATCTTGTATTTTTTTCTTTCTTTATGAATGTATATCACTTCAGTTTTTAAACATATGAATATATATTTAAACAGTAAAACCAATTTTGTTATCAATTTCATGATATCAAGAAAAAAAAATGTTTTCAAAGAGCAATTGTCACCACCACACATTCTGTTTAATCATATGTAAGATTCCCATTCACTGCAGTTGTTTCCATTTTTTGTTTCTTAAAGCCTTCTGGTTTCTTCTTTTTTGTTTCTGAATTTCAAGTGTGGGTTTAAAAGTTTGTTTTTAAATAAAACAGTAAAGAAGAAGTAGCATATTTTAAGAGATCCTAAGAATTGATAGACAAAACTATTTTGATAAAAAATTTGTATCGTTGTATAGTGTATATATATAAAGAAAAAGAAAAGGATTTTGAGAGCTTTTGAAGAAAAAGAAAAAAGAAAGTATG
>VJOZ01024405.1:5547-30229 GCA_009801055.1 Stichopus horrens | reverse complement strand
ACCATGTGGCATTTTATCAAAGTTAATTGAGGATACCTTGCTTTCCATTGCAAGATATATCTGTGTAGTTACAAAGTTCAATATGACCATGCTGTACGATAATTCTCTTATATATGTAAATCCATTCATGAGAAGCTATGTATTGAAACCCTTTCACAAAGGTCATATGAGTAAAATGTAAAACTAAGAAGATTTTGAAACTCCTCTGAAAGGTTCCAAATGGTCATCACATAGTGCTGTCACATGTACAGTAGGACAGAATTTCTATTACCCTTGATATAGTTATCTAGATAGTCCATATTCCTGTTAAAAATTCCTAATAAGCAAAAGATTCTTCAGCAAATAACTCCTCCACCTGCTTCTCCCGCAGAATCTTCGGATTAGTTTTCGGAAGTTTCTATTAAATAAAGCGAATGAATGGAGGCTGTGTTAATCTTTCTGTTAGAACTGACAGTGCAAATGTTGCGTCTTCTTAATTGTCAATACATCGATGACATATATTTCTTTGCTGGAGTCTAAACATAGTTTCATATGTATTTCAGCTGTTTATAAAGTTTGACTTGTAGCTGCAGTTAATATGGGTTCCTTTGTTTAGTATGCTGATGTAATTATATTAGGATGTTAATCAGAACCTTGATACAAAAGTCTACATATTGCAAGCATTTATACGCTCATTTGCTTTTTTTTAAAATTAAGTAGAAGAATCAGTGAGTGAATTTACTAGAACATTTAACAAATTGTTTCTCCACATAATGCAGATTACTCACTGACCACCTTAATGAGGGCAGCAGAGTTAGCGGGCTCATCAAGCTACCAGGATCTGTTGCAAGTGTCGTATGGTCTCCCCGGCTACTATTTCCTGACCTGCATCCAGTTTGCGTATCCACTCGTAGGTGAGAGAATTGAATGAGCAGCTTCCATGTACATTGCTAATTTGGCATTAATTAATCACTTATGCAGGCCTGTTAATTTTAAAATCATTTTTGATGCGCCAACTTCTACGACTTACTTCAGTCTCAAGAAGAATTAGTGCTAGTTGCCAAATGTTAAAGGTTGTTAAGTGGCTTGAATTGGACCAAAGCATGCTGTTACCAGAAATATTATCCTCAAAGGCCAGTTTTGGTTTTGGCAATGAACTGTAAGGAAAAGTTGACCTCTCTAAGTTTCATAATCGAATTTCTGTTAAGCTAATTGACCTTGCTAGCTTATTGGAATTGAGTATACTTGTCCTTTAACATCATTCAGATATTCACATGACTCCTTTAAGTTGGCATGAATAATTAGATGTCTAGTATTCATAATTCATGATTTACATTTGGGTAACAATTTTGAACTCCTATTGGTCCATCACAAGCAGGGGTCAGGGGTATCTGTGGATAATGCACGGCCAATTTTAGAAAAAAAATGCACTGGCAGATGAATGCAATAAAAACATAGGTCAACAGTGTTGTGTCATCTGCTGTCTTATGCAAAGGATGTTGGTTCTTTGTCTATGTGTCTACATGAACATTGTTGACATGTTGTGAATCGTGTTTAACTTTTCTCGGGTTTCCGTTTTCAATGAAGTTGTGGTTATTTACAAAACCCAATCTTCTTTTCTGTCTTTTCCATCAAACTCTCGCTCTGTGTTAATGGAGAAGGTTAAGCAACGCTGGACTTGTGCATTAACTGAAGATAATGCACCCAAAGTTGGGCGGGGAAGGGGAATTCATTGCTATGGCTGGATGCACTCGGACTGTGCCGTCCTGTATCGCTTGCATTTACCCTGGATTGCGCATTATCCTCTGGTTAAAGCATGGTCCAAAGTCGATTTACCTTCATTGATAACTGCAAGTGGCCATTTGAGCCATAAAATCAATTTCCTCAGTTGTGGAGGTGTCAGTTTTTGATCCATTTACTAGTAAATTTGAGACATGATGTGTCCCATCACAGACTAACACTTCATTCAACCACTATTAACAATCATTTTTCTCTGCACAAATGGAGCTGGCCCTGGATGTATGGGAACTTTAATTTTGTAATCGGGTAGTATGCCTAGCGGACTTTCTGTCGTAGCTTTCATATCATTTGAAAGGAGTGGGAGGGGGGGGCAGGGGAGCATTAACTGATTCCACTGAGTAGATTGCCAGTAGTAGTTCAATATAAAGCTGATAAAGCTGTGGCAAACGTGTGGATCGAATACAACAGATCAAGGCTATTAGCATGTACAGGATGTTGCACCAAGCAGGAATGTCTGGAATACTATAGTGAACCAGGTTATCATATAAGAGCCATATGCTGGTGGTTTGCACAGCATTTTGGTTTCTTGTGTAACACATGTCTACCATACACTAGAAGGCAGTCATTTTATATCAGCCACAGTAATATTCAAAAATAGCCTAGCATTGGAAAAGATCATGATATACCTTCAGAACCACTTAACTGTATGGGGCATATTATTCGTCTTTTTGAGTCCCCTAAATTTAGAACAGCCATTTTGTGTTGGGCAAGCATATATCCATTGTATTGTACACACATATATACTGTATATGGGTTGGCTTTAGTGCTGTCAGTTGTTCACACTGATTTGTGAAGTCAAAAGACAAAAGCATTGCATTACTGCTTTGCATACATCCAGAACTAGAAGCTTCTCTCAGAAAACAGGACAAAAAAAAGGGAAGGGTAAGCCAGAGTGTGGAGAAACTAGAGTGTGGAGCTGAATGGGACCCTTGGGGTGGAGAAGATAGGCTGGAGATATTGTAAATTATGCAAATTTTCAGTGAAGAAACCACAGATGTATACGCTCAGTGTGTGTGATTTCATTGGCTGCATGTCATCTGAACGGAGACTCAGTCTTAATGATACAACTAGAGCTGAATTAAGGATCGAGATATGGCGCTTACTGACTGCGCCCTTCAGGACCACCTGAAGACATTTTAATGGTGGGAATTAAGTTTCCTCATTGTGTTTTTAGGGAATAGTGGAGAGGAGGTGAACTGTTACCCCAGCTTTTGACAGTCACATTCTTCATGTATCGTGCGTGTAGTTCAAGTTATTAGCTCCCCCCCAGAATAAAACGAATAAATTTATCTTTGAGTGTGAATCAGTTATATTCCTTGTCTCTCCAATGTTTTTACTTCCACAGCTATGATCGGTTACCATGTTATCATTGGGGATACCATCAGTCAAGTTTTCGAGAGGATTTTCGGAGGTTAGTGTTCACTTCGGAATTTATGGTCATTTCCGACTTTTAAGACCAGTTACATTGGTCAATATTAGTTCAATTAGTTGAAATAAAGGAAATGTTGGTAACCACTGGAATATGATGCATTTCTTCAGTGAATGTCCATACACTGCACTGTGGATCCATGGTTGGTTACATGTGATTTTTGTTTTGTCTCCCATGTAGGAGATCAGTCCTGACTCCTGAGCTTGAGTTTAGAAATTTGCCAATTTTTTTTTCCTGGTAAAATAAGAAGCGTTTAATCATGTGTCCTTAATCCTGTATTTCCCCACAGAAAATATTGTGTTTGCACCCAGAAAAGGTAATTCATATCTTATTGAAGAGATTTAGCATGTAGTCCGCTCAAGCAGAATGAAACCCTCATCCAACCATGACGAGGTAGAGATATTCACTGGCGGGCGGCCATGCAAGATTTGTAGCAGCAGACTTAGCTTTGGTTAATGGTTTGAGATCTGCAGTCATGTATCAGATGGTAATTCTAAATATATATATATATGTGTACCAGCATTCTCATCAAGATTTTAGTTAATTGGTGGCCTTTAAATGTCAGAAACACACGCACATTTTACCGAAATATTTGGTCGTGTGTCTACTCGATTTGATGTATCGTGCAATAGACACCTTTGGTTTTTATCATCTTGGGTAATTAATGAGTTGAATATGATGAAGACTTGCATGAGCTTGGTTAGCATGTCACACATGGGTGCGCATGCAGTCCAAAAAAAAACTGTTGCCGCCATGTATGATTTTCCGATTTTGTGAGAGTCGTTCGTGCACCAGTTTCAGATGTAGGCCTCAATTTGTACATAGTTGACAGATATATTTACAATTACCATTGAAGCTTGCGTTACATCACAAAGAGGAAGGCTTCTGCTTGATGTGGAAGCGATGCTTCAAGATGGTAGGTGAGCTGACCACTTGGTGATAGTTAGTTATTGCATTGATCACTCACTGTCTCATCACAGCAAGTGCACTGTCATTTACCATTGCTATGGGGGGGGCACTAGTCTATAACTTCACTAGCTCCTTTTTGCTGTGTAGTATAACATTCCCTTGAGTACATCAACTAAAGTTCAGTTGTTGTGCTGAGACATGTAAGTAAATACCTTGTAAATGATCAAACCACTGACATTTGGTATTTTTCTGTTTAGGGAATTGGAGTTGTGATTTTTTAAGTAGCTAAAACCTCAGTGCTTTTATTAGGATTTTGTGGTCATTGAAACGTCAACTGCGCATACTTTTTCGAAAGGTTTTTCTAGAAAGAATAGGTAAGAGTCTCTCTTTGTATGCAATAAACCATTTTTTAATCTGTCCTTTAGAGTAAGCTCTGTATCAGGGTGGTTTAAATAATACCCTTTTGGGTGAAACAGATGATGACAGTGTCTCACACCTTGTATACTCCACAGAAGACAAAGAGAAAAAGAAATCAGGACCCACTTGCTGAGGGTCGTTGATTATTGCATGAAAATAGCTGTTGTAAAATAGGGAGTCAGCACTGGTGGGAGTGTCATCAATTGAGATCCCAAAATTTTGAATCCTGGCTTTGTGTATCTTTTTCACATACTTTTTATCTGTTCTGACTGTTCAGGGGCAAATTCTAGGCCTCTGAGTGTGGCGGAGTGTTGAATATTGTGTACCAGCTATTTGAAGTGAGCATCTTACTATTCAGAAAAATAGTTGTCTGTGTCCTATCTATTGTACTGCAAATGATAGCTAGTGGAAATATCTGAAGAAGAGAGAGAGAGAGGTCATTTACGATTCCAAGATACTGTAACAAGTACGATATTTGATGCATCATATTGAATGGAAACCTAATCCTTGAAGATAGCAGTGCAAGCAATACCAGATTGTGAGTGTATACTTTATTTTTTGCTGGCTGTGAAGATGTGCATATCAATGACACTCGAGCTGCTTTATGCACAAAGAGGCCTGTTTAGCGGCTCTGCAGTACTTAAGACTGGTAGATCTTTGCCCCATTTGAATACACACTGTAGCCGCTGTGCAAATTTTGAAGTCAAAATTATTCCCAGATGTATATGTTGTATGTGTGTGTTTCAGTACATATTTGCCTGCTTTCTGCTGTGTTTGCATAGTATGGGGAGAACCGACAGGAATAAAAGCGGTTTGACTCTCGTCTGGATCTGAAGGGACATTGCTCAAGAGCATGTTGCTATGGTAGTGTAATTTGTGGGGATGACGGGCGTGCTGGTTTGCTGGCAAGTATGTGTGTGTTTGTTTACAGACTGTGGATTTTTCAGCTCAGAAAGTTGTTCTTTTGTTTTGTTCAACTTTACCGACATGAAATGAAGTATCGCATTTGGGCGATTGGTTTTAGCCACAAGCTGTCACTTTCCAAATGTTATTCGTACGATTGCTTTTGGTGGCATTAAAATTACTTTAGTGTCAAAGGTATACATGTGCATTGTGGAGTCCATATACTGATTAGCCTAATACAGTGTACTTTCTGTGATCAATACATGAGTATGTGTTCAAAGCCTTCCATGTCGTTAAACTGTGACCAAATCTGCAAACTAGCGTGCCCAGCCATTAGATTCTTTCAACATTATTCTCTCATTTTGTGCTGAGACATTGATTCTGCTCAGCTCTTGAATCAAATATGAAGATGAAATGCAATGCAAACTTCAAAATCGTGGCTGGTCTGATGAACTTTGTCTGTACTTCTGGTCATTGTGTTAATCCAAGACAAAAAAATAAAAACAAACTTTGTTTTATTGTGAATGTGTTAACTTTGGAGCCCAAGCAGTACTGTACAGGCCTCTCAAGTTTGCAAATTATGAAATGCACCAGTGATGTAACAGCACCTCACAAAACGGCATGTTCTGTCCTATACTGAACTATGCTGAACTTTTATGGTCTTGTACATGAAATGATTACATTGTACTGACCTTGTCTTTGCTAATACAGTGTGTGGAATTTACAAGTTTGAAATACATATCACTGTATTATAGAGCACTTAATTTAGTCAATTTGTCGTGTGACGTATACTGCGGTGATATAAAATGCTAATTAACAGGTGGTCTAGCCAAACCTGTAAGTGAGCAGACCACTGCAATATGTTCTCTGGTTTTACAACATTTTACATAATCCTTGGTGGCTAGGAATCTGACCTGTAATATCTCCACGGGTGAAAATTTCTGCAATATAAATATTTCTTCACCTGTGCCTTTGTCCCATTCGTTTGTCTAAAGTCCCTTTGGCAGATGACGTCAGAAAAGAGAAAACAGCCTCTAGGGATGGAATTAGTGTGGAGGATGCAAAGCATGTTTGTTCTATCTTAATTCATTTCGTAAGGAGGTTTTCAATAAAACAGAAAACTTGTCAGAAAATATTGACATATTTAGGTTAAAAGCATTGTGGTGTGCGTGCGGAATCCTTTCGGGCTTTGGCTGACATATCACCGCTGGAACAGATCTCTGTATTGGATTGGAGCAATTTATTGTGCACTTGGTGTCTTGGTAAGGTATAAAATGAATCATGTAGAACTCATATGTTTTCAGATGGTGGTTTGTAGAATCTCTCTGTTTACATGGAGAACATCACTGAATTTGGGTTTTGGGATCCAGAAAATGTTGCGATGGAAATATGCTGCATTTATGTGATATTGTTCATCAACTTACAGAAGCGACTGCTCACTGTGTTATTATCATGAAAACAATCATTGAAGCTCATGCAGTGCACACATCTTTTTTGACCGTACTGTTTCCGTAATTCCACAGCGCAGACACCTTTTGCGATTTGCGATCGATTCTGTCAATTATTGACGATCGCGACATTTTGCTGTTTGTTGTCAGGGATCTCCCACTGTGTTGCGATGAATACACAAAGTTTGCCAACATCAGTTATTCGTCAATAATTTTAGATTCAAAAAGCACTTTACATCAGAACCAGCTCTCTCTGTGTTTTCTGAGTTGATTTAAAATTGCTCTCTTCAAGTCCTTCAGAATTTGAAGGGGAATTGAGGAACAGAGTCCATTAAATAAAACTTCTTTATTAAAGTTTTCATACAGCAGTCTCCTTCAAATGCAAATTTCTAATCAATCATCACTAATTACTCATTAGAACAGTGTGTTTCTAGTTTTGGGGTGAACTGTGGTAATTTTAATGCTCGATATCTGTCTTGTTTTTGCACAGAAAATCACGTTCTTGCGAACAGGTACTTCGTCATCAGTGTCATAACTTTGGTC
This sequence comes from Stichopus horrens, assembly GCA_009801055.1. Lineage (NCBI taxonomy): Eukaryota > Metazoa > Echinodermata > Holothuroidea > Aspidochirotida > Stichopodidae > Stichopus > Stichopus horrens. The sequence continues at coordinate 22,801 of VJOZ01024405.1, read as the reverse complement.
ATCCTGCTTCCTCTCAGCTTCTACAAAAATGTCACAAAACTCGTCAAGGTAGGTGAGAGCAAATATGACCTGGAACTTGTTCACTTTCTCTACCGTATGACTGTGACATCTGGTATTTGTATCATTGCAAGGTGAAATCCCCCCTCCCCCCCAAAAAACTATTTTCCTTCTAAATCACTTATGAAAGCTGTTATATATATATTTTGATTCTCCCCAGAATGAATATAAAAGAACAATGTGGTTGACATGTTGCTTCATTTCTTTAAGCATGTATATTCAGTTTTGTTTTTAATATGATTCATTAATGAGAAATCTGATTCAACAGTACTTTTTTTGAAGATTTAAATTCTCAACCCACCACCCACCATGCACCCACAAAAATCTGACATCACCAGCTGTGACCGCGAACTGTCCAGGAGAAAATCTCACAGTGCAGACAGAAGTATCCAAGGACGTTTGTTTAACGTTGATATAAACCCCCCATTGGAATTTTTATTTAAGTATATGCTGGGATCAATGTTTCATGTACCCTTATGCTTGATTTGATCCTCCCTCTGAATTTCTGCACAGCTGGTTTTTTTTGCTGTCACGAGTGTGCTGTCACATGCAGTCTTTAGTGACTTTCAAACAGCGTCGTTACCGTAGTGATAGCGTACCACGAAACAATTAGCACACCTCCACGATAACTCGTCAAATTTGTCTTCCATTCAGTTCACCTCGCTCTGAAATCGCATTTGTTTGCCTTTGCTGCAAGAAAGGCAGAGACGGGACTTGAAAGACAAATTGTGCCAAATTCACTGCAATATGGATTACTTAAACTGATACAGTGTAACCATGGTAACTGGGATTGCTTCTCAATTTCGTGAACCTTTTAGGAGGGATTGTCTCTGGTTTTACTGTCGTCTGAGTGTGAGGATTGCATGCCATTAATCAACGATGGAAATCCTTAGTCAAATGAGGTTTCAAATAATGCAGTTAAAATCGGCCAATCAGACCTTAGAAGTGCTTCCTCCTGATTGTTTTTTTTTTTTTCATTTTTCTCTGGGAGTCAGAGGGAAATTGCGGCTGTCTTAAAAACAGAGTGAATTAGTATTTCTTTGTTTGGTTTAAAGACTTACCTTTCAAAGGGTCCAAATCAATCAGAGAAACGTAAACGAGCCTTTGGCGTTTACAGTCGCATCTCTTTGAGATGATGAATTTGGAAGCAGCTGTCTTGCATCACCAACACTGTTTCTTCTGGAAAATGAATCATCCATGCTAATTGCAGATTTTTTTTTGTTATGCATATGTGATGATACTGTTATATATAGAAGAATAAAACTTGAGAAAAATCATATGGGGTTGCAAAAAGAATGTTTATAATAAAAGCATTCATTAGTTTTTCAGTCCCACCCCCCAAGAGAGAAAAGCTCAGCCTGTTTTTGGCCAAATACTGCATTTTTTTTTAAAATAATGATTAATGAAGTCAAACCATCCGCTGTATATGTTGGAGTTTCTGTCTAATGGATAAATTTACTTAAATGTATTGGTATCCTTAATATCAGAGACCTCTTTGTATTTTGTGATGTTAACAAAGCCTATTTTTTTTTAAACTTGTTTTACAGCAATTTATGCTCAAAGGCTAAGAGATGGATTGACATTGCAATGTTCCATTGATATTCCATATGTTTACATTTGATCCATTGGGCTACAGGGTGGAATGCGAAACGGAGAACATTTGGGGCCTTCTTTTGCGTTATCTAAAACAAATTTTGGGGTGATGGTGATGTTAGCCTTTGTCAGTGCCATGAAGTTCAGAATGTGAGGTAGTACAGGGAGGGTATATTGCTTTATCAGTGCTGGTCATAGGCATTTTGCGAAAGTGACTAAACGGGGGATAACGATGTATATGTACTTTCCAGTGTTATACATTTTCCATACTATTTTATTTTTTCCAGTTTTCAATTGTAAGGGCGATATAGAACAAAGTGAACCCCTTTTGTTAAGCACAGTGACTTAATTCCCAAAAGCTTTGAAATTTCATCCAAGTCGTGTAATCTTTTCTCATTAATACATATATATCTACAGTCGATGTGTTGAGGTGTGATACCTATTAAAATAGATGGAACGAGAAAGCTCTGTGCAGTAAAACTTCTCAGAACAATCAGTCAATACTTACTTGGTATTTTATTAGCATGGTGTGGCTGGGGCCATTTCCCATTGCCACTCCGTGAAAGAGTTTTTGAGCCAAAAAAGATTGGGAACCACTGCCTCATAAAATTAAAATTTAGTTGAAAACAAAAGTATCTTCTCTCAGCATGTACCCTGTTGATTTGATGTTGTTTTGATCAATCTTAACGGATTTGTGATGGTCAGATGACAAAGGGGGAAACCATTTATGAATTACTCTTGGTGACTGCTTATAGCTGTCTGTGATGTAACGTTGTCTCTGAGGCAGCAGCACACGAATTACAGACTACAATAATTCTCTAAGTTATGGCAACCAGGCTTTAACCTGTTCTTCCAACTCACTGTCTTTTTTTCACACAAATTCAAGAGGAGATTTTTTATGTATGTTTCCTTCTAAATGATCTACCTTTTAAACAAACTTAATCTATTTGTGACTTTGGGTATCTCATTATGCTTTCAACGCTCACCGATTTTCTCACAGATTGCTTTCCTGTCCATGTTCTTACTCATCCTCTTGTGCGTAGTTATTTTCATCCGTCTCGGAACCATTAGTATGTGAGTATCCTCTCGACGACCGTCCTCGCTCGCCGGTGTGTGACCTCTGTTTATCTGATCACACTGAATTATGCGCAAAATTTCCTTAATGTTTGACTTTCATAGGTTATCAAGGATAGGATCAAGTAATCTAGTCTTCCAAAAGAGAGAAAAAAAAAAACATAGCTGAGAAATATGAAATCCCTCAGTCATGGAAATTGATGGTGAGAGATAGGCAAGCGAAAGATTGAAAGAGACTTTAACCTCCAGAATTGAGGCTATACATCAGCATGTCGTATTTATTGCCGAGCTCTCGTCCCAAGCGGACAAACGAGAAACAAGCAGTAAATTTAAAAAAGGGTTGAAATTTAAAAAATGTTGCAAAAGACAATTTTCAAGTCAGTGTGCTATCGCAGTCAAGGAGTCGAGACTACGGATATGTTACGATTGTATATTTGAGGTAGAGATGTTTTCATCGTGAGTGTCAGAGGCCAGAGACGGGTGGCCATCTCACATGACATAGAACTCTCAAAAAATCGAAGTAGCGGAGTAGGTTGAACGCAGTTTTCCTTCCATGTTTTATCAACTTTGCTCAAAATCATTGAAATCCTTGTGATTTGGAGCACCCTTTTCTGACGTTTTGAGCAGCTAGGACTTTAAACACTGACAATTCAGTACATTCTACTTGTGAGCATTGTTTTTATCAGTTTGGGGCCTTTCATTAATATCTGATGAAAGAAAAATGATTAATTTGAACCTGTCAGAATTCAAAATGCATTTTGGTATCATTTATATGTGATATATAGGAGCAAAATATCAGTTCAGTTTTTACCAGACAATTTGCCAGCAAAAAAATTATTGAAAAAGACATTTTATTAAGAAAATATGTCATTTATAGCCAAAAAAGTGGTAGGCAATGATCTGCCTTTTTAAAGCAACCCAATCTACTTACCTTCCTCCCTCCCCACTAACGTCACCCTTTTCCCCAGACCCTATGATCGAACTATTGATGATTTAATGTATTTCTGGAAATATATTTTCAGAGATGTGGAACCAGGAGACTGGAATTTTGCCAAGCTCACCGCCGTGGAATCAATCAGTATTCTGACGTTTGGTAAGTTCTTACATAACAAACGGTCGCTCCTCATAATGTTCAATGTGATCGTTGGCCAGATGTGTGGTATCTGAAGTCATCTGTATCAATGCTCTTAAGATGAGTAGAGAGAGTATGCTTTTTGCTTTGCATTCTTGGAAGCTACTTTCTCTTACAAAGTCACCATAAGCTTTCCAAATACTATTAGTATTTTAAAGTGTAAGGTTGTTGAATTATAGGACCATGCGGGTTGTCAGGCTCTAACTTAGCACCGGTCCATGTTCTCCTGTTTCGCTTGTATACAACTAATGTACTGCATAAAGGTGTGTATGCGAATTTTCTGGCAGACATGTGCTTGAGAACCGGATTTGTACATTAATTACTCAACATAGTTGCGGTTACTGGAGAAAAAAAGTGTGAATGTCTTGGTTTAATAGTTTGTATCAACATTGCATATATGGAAACTGCATGGACAGGAGGATAAAAAATGGCTTGAAAAAGCGTTCCAATGCAAAATGATGCTTTTAGTTTGTTTCCTTAACTATTTTACAGCACTTTATTATGCAAAGTGAAGGCAATTTGGGCTGATTTTTACTGCTCTTGCTTGTCAAATGAGATTTATGTGAAAACGAAATGGATATTTGCTGGTACCAGCAACAATTAAGTCACTATTGTACTTGAGAATCTGAAAAATGGCTCTGTCTCCTGCACTTTTGGCTCTTCATGGCTCTAGCTGTACACGTATAAGTGTGTCTGCGATCATATCACGCAACAAAGGCATGAAGCACATATAATGGCTTGCCAAGCACCCGATGCTGGGCATAAACATGCACTAGATTAAAGTGCTTGTCACTCTAAATGAGGTTAGCATTCTAAATGCACACTGTCATTGACAGATTCATGGAACTTTCACCTTTTGAGAAAAGCGTCATATATGGCAGCACTATCATGCATGGCATCTGTGCCATGAACAAATGAAAGTTTGTTAAAGCTCTGTTAGATTTGGCAGTAAAGTCAGTCTGTCAACAGAAATGTTCCAATGAGTGATCACTTAACAGTGTATCAGTTCTTGCTCATAGCACACACTTAAGCTCAGCTGCCCATCAAGGCGACGATCGATGTTCTTGTGAGTTGAACATACACATTAGCATGGAAGTACAATATTTTGGGGTAGGTTTCGTTGTTTGAGCTGCAGGTTAGCGCGACCCTCACAGGTTGACTTCATGTCAGTCAGGAAGACTCTACTCTTCCAGTCACAGACTGCTATCATTGAAGCCAATACGATAAAATTTTTAAATCTGGAGAAGGGACAGGTAAAAATAATGTTTTGAGAAGGACTGTCATACCACAGGCTCGCACACTATAGAGCTTGTAATCCTAAATGTTGGTTCAATCAGCATTTATTTGCTAATTTGTTACTTTCTGTAATTTGCAATCCTAAGGGTGGTTCAAACAACAGTGTCGTAATTAACCTATACACCCTAGCTTGCAATCCTACTGTGAAAGAAATTCAAACTGTGCACTGTGATAACCTTGCACACCCGGTTTGCAATCCCAATGGTGGTGGGGTTGAATTAAGCATTACTTTCCTAGGTGCACACCGTCGTAGCTCCTCATGCAGATGAAATCAGCCGACTCATCCTCAAAGGGAATATCACTGGCATAGTGATGTAGCAATCTTCAAAAAGTGCCGCAATTTTTTCATGAGTTAGCGTAGGCAGCAAAAGAGTTAAGGCGCATTGCCAAGTGCAATGTCGCAGCCGTAGATTTACGTGGCTGGTAGAACAAAATGCAGCCGTGCCAGATTGTTTTGGTTTCATTGAGATTATTTTCGTACTGTCGAGACCTGATTGATTTTTGTTAATGATTGTCTGTCTGTTCTCTTTTATCCTGCAGCGTTCGTGTGTCATCACAATGCATTCCTCATATTTGCCTCCTTGGAGACACAAACGCAACGCACATGGAACAAAGTGACCCATTATGCGGTTGCTATGGCGACGCTATTCGTGCTGATAGTCGGTGTCACAGGATATGTCACCTTCAAGCATTACACGCAAGGTACTTTCCGTAATTCACTCGATCACACTCTTAATCGTTTTTGTATTTCCTTCCAGAACATTACATTATGCGGTGTTCAGCTATAAAGAAAGCAACATTTTTTTTGAAGGAAAGCTCAATTAGTTACTGCTATGGTATTCATTTCTGAAGCGTCTTGCACACTGCAGGCATGCAGTTGATAACATTTAATACAGAACAGAGCATAGCGAGTCACTCGAGATCTAGCTGTGTTAACAATAATGAGATATTCACTTTGTTTTGATCGTGGAATATTCAGAGACAAAATGATTTTTCTACGTAAGTTCTGAAATCTATTTTCTAGCACATCGTCAGTCCCGTGACCTGGTATCCGTTTGGTAAAAGGTCCTGCAAGACTCTGCCACCTGACTTTCAAGAAAAGTGAAAAAGGATCTCATATGCAAATAAAGCCTGTCAACTCTGATAATCCTGCTTGCAAGGAACGGTGCTGTCATACGAAAGAGATTCTAGCCATAGGCATATTAAAAAAAAAAAAATGAGCAACAGATCTGATAAACTGAGAAACAAATCTAGATGTACCAGCAGAATTGACAGGCATTTAGGGAGATGTGAGGGTTTATATCTTGTCCTTTGTGAGAATATAACTTCCAAGGATGCAGGTATATGGCTGCAAGCAAATATTTCGCTCTAGGGTTTGCACCACCCACCATACCACCCACACATCATACATTAAAAAGATTGCAGTAAACCTGGATGCTGTGTTGCTCCATGAAAGCTAAGTGCTTCGAACAAGAAGGGCATATGAGTGGGTACTCTGGGCGAAGCTTGGCAGACCCGTGAGTGATGGTGTCAATTTATGCCTTGAAGCATGTAAATTTATTGTTGAAGTTTTGAAAACTGCAGCTTTTGATTATCTTTGTTATTATTCTTGAAAAGCATCCATAAGTAAGGTCGTGTCTCTTTTGTGCACAAATGCTATCTCAAGCACTATTGCACAACAAAGACTATTTTAAAAATCAATATAATTTTTTCATAATTGTTTCTTTGGACATGCATATTCCACCAAAAATCTTTCTGAGAGCAACAATGTGAAAAATACCAAAAGGCTGCCAAAAATCAGTTCTTCATTAAATGAACTGTGAAACGAAATAGTGCAACTTATACTAGTATTGGCCTTACTGTGCTATTGAAAACAAGATCTTACCACAGAAACATGTATCAGCCCCACTCACTAGTTTTGTAAAATATTCAAAGTACTGCTTTTTTTTTTAACTTAAAATGATGGCAGTTGGTGTGTTTCATATTTCTCTGTAAATTAAAATTGGTGAGAGTTCTTTGTGGCAGAGAGTAATAGGAGATTACGTATATGTTCTTGTCAATGGTATTCTGAAACTCCTTAACGTAACATAAAAAGGTAAAGATGTCTATTAGATAAACAAAGTAAGATACAGAAACTTCATTGCATCTGGTGGGCAGCCATTAATGGTTTAGGAGGAAGCACATGTGGTGTGTCTTCATCTATACCCCTTGGCCACTAACCTAACACACAACTGTATACTCAGTGACACCTGCACACTGTCCAAATGATTGCTGCATAATATTTAATAAGGACCTTGTAGATAATATACATCTCATGAATATTCAAAACATCACAGTGTGAGTGAAACAGCTGCTAGTTTATGAAACATTTTGATTTTCATTCTTAATTCATTTAGGTGATTTGCTGCAAAATTACTGCTACACCGACGACCTCGTCAATATCGCCAGGGTGGCGTTTGCTATCACCATCATGTGCACCTACCCTTTGGAGTGCTTGGTATGCAGAGAGGTGAGTGTACTCAGACAGGGTCAAAGGTCATGTTATTTGCATATGATATCAACCAGATGGATCAAAGACCACATTCTCTCCACTGAACAAAAGGACGAAGCTGGCAGTGGGTGATGTCCTCGTAAAGATCTACTACTCTTCATTTCAAGAGTTTGTCAAAATTTTATACACAGATCAACCCTGCACTAAGCATGTACTCATGTTGCACATGCTCAATTCTTCAGTCCTTATTACTTGTACGTGTTTTCTGATATTCCTTTGGTCACAGCGTGAAAAGTATTAAGTCTTTGAAGTTCATTATTTAAAACCGTTGTATCTTCGCACCGATTTGGCGCCCATTTTCATCCCTCAATTTCATCCCTCTTTTTCCTTGAACCCTCTTCCCCCACCAGGTGGTCGAGAACTTCATCGTCCGTCACGGGTGGGTCAGTTCGGAGCCGACGTTAGAGCGCCACCTCATCAACACTCTGATCATTGTCGGTATAGCCCTGGGTGTTTCCATGAGCACTGAGTGTTTGGGGCTGGTGTTAATCTTAAACGTGAGTAACAAATGTTTGTGCCTGCATGGTGCAGGTTTTAAATGTGAGTATCATGTGTTTGGGCCCCGTTGCAATCTCGATATTTTTCCACATGAATGTAAATTTGTTCCAATTTATGACATATGGTCAGTTTACAAGTAACTGGCATTTTTACTTATGTTATAAAAAATCCTTCACATGCGTGACAAATGTCATTAAATTTAAGTTTGGATTTCGGAAATGTCGCACTATATGTAATGCTCGTAAGCCCTCGTCCCTGACTTGACCCGCAGAAGTCGGGGAAGTGTAATTTGTGATGGTCGGTCACTTTTCATGTTCTGTGGTTCCTCTCTCGCACCTGGCACTCCGTTTCTATAATGCCTGGCAGTGAGTAATTCTACCAAAACTTTGTACTCGCTTGAGTACGTACAGGCCTGGTAAAGGTGAATTCACAGTGCGTACTCCCTCACCTCATATAACCTATGCATTACAGTATTGACCACACGCATGGTCGGTACGGTAATGCATAGGTTATGTGAGGTGAGTACGTCGCTAGCGAATTCCCAAACCAGTAAGTTTTGGGGAGACTGTGTTGTCCTTGATATGATATATCATGTATGATATATTGGCTTGAATGCTTGAAAACGTCCTTTGAAACAGGCTTACGAATAGTGCCGTCATTTTACCAAATTCCTTCATAGACACAAATAGGCTGAAGTGTCACGTAGTGAAAGTCTTTTTCAGAGATTTTTGATTCCTTGCATTCTGGGTTTGTTAGGACACTATTTTTAAAACTAAACTATTGCAGAGATCTCAACAACAAGCCATCTTATCGACCATTATCAGTACTGCATAAAAGCTACACCTTCTTTGCAGTCAAGGAGCATATGAGTTGCCAGAATAACCACAGTTAACATGAAACCTTTGGACAGTACAGCTGGATAGGTATGTCAAGATTGCAAACCAACATTTGGTCAGCAAGGAGTCGCTAAGTCTTTTGGTTTTCTGGTTATTGAAAACTTTTCTGATTTGCTCGGTGCCAACCAATATGGCATTCCGCTTAGTCTTCCCACAATTTTTATTATATAAGTGATGAAGGGCACTGCTTGACCCTTGGCCTCCACCAAGAACAATGCACCCCCACCGCCACTGTTGTCTAGGTTGAACGTATTCATCAAACCTTTTTGGTCCTCAGGATTCTCTCCTGAGTCACTCATAAGTTTGCCAAAATGTAAGCTGAATTGTAGTGTGGCTCGCATTATCTCAAACCAGGCTAGTAGTTCTATACCAAAACTGTTCTTTTGACATATCTGTATAAACTTAAAAAGAAGCAAGTTGTATAATTCAAGGGACGTTTGCTTCAATGTTGCGACTATATTGCAGAGATGTTCATGGAAGTGGTAACTACCATGCACTGCGTCCGTGTGCTGATAACTTCGAGACCAGAAGGCAGTTTACCATACACGACTTTTGTTGATATGTAAACAAGATGGAAAATTTCCATAAATCATTGTATGCTTTCAAAAATTTCTCAGACCAGTTCTCATACATATTTCAACCTTGAAATATCTGTTACACCTAACCATCAGGGTATTTTCGGTGCAGTGCCACTGATCATGGTGCTACCGGCAGCGTGCTACATCCGTTGGGAAGGCGGCGAGTGGTACGGACGCGAGAAGCTACCGGCCATCTGCCTCGTCATCGTGGGTATCCTGGTGATGATCTCGGGTATCGTGACCATCTTCGTCGACCACAGTGTGGTCGAGTGCTCGACCGGAGAGGCCTTCGATTATTGCAATGAAACCAGTAGCTTCCACCTCGGTAGACAACTTTCTTGATGGTTGTTCTTACTCTATGTCATTTTTTTTTCTTTGTTTTTGTATATTTTTTTTTCATCTTATGTTGCAATTACAGAGTTATGGTACTTAATTTGAACAGCTTGTCTTCAGTGATAACGTGTGTATAAACAAATTCCTATTTTGTTCAGGTCTAGTCATTTGTGTGCCAAGTCTAGTTGCATGTGGGGGGTGGGGGATTTGGTTCCTTTGTCTGCATCACATAGCTACCATGTTGGAGCATGTGTGGTCATAACGGTTGGTCATAACAGTGTATAGGCCTATATGAAATGTGACACTTAACTCACTGAAGGAGGCTATTAAAGAACAAGAGAAACGACAATAGGTATGACAATGAATATCTTGTATTTTGTAGGGTTACCCTATTTATTTCTGGCATAGAGGATGTAGATCGCCATGCTGGGGTGGGGATCTAAGCTAAGGTCGTTTCTTAATCCTTCCTGTTTGGAAATTTTTCCAGTTTTCAGGGGGTGTCTAGAAGCAAAATTTGGTTCCTTTTGTCAGTTTCATTTGGATGAAGCATGTTTTGTTTCGACAGCTGTATCCTGCAAAGTCAGTTACGTCAACTAAGACGTATATCAGACCAGTGATCAGAGCTCTAGGCTTTGGGTCGTTAGGTTGTGAGTTTGAAACTCTGTAAATGTTACTGTAAGACCACCAGTGAATTTTTTTTACAACATTTTGCCTGTAAAGAAAAAATCAGGGAAAAACCTGTCATATCATGTGAGAAATCCATAGAATCAGGATATGATGGCAGTTTTACAAATCCATCCATACTAGGGTGAACCAGTAAAAAGAGGACATATTCAGGTAGAACCAGACGTTTTGTTATAAACTCTAGCTGCATCCAAGCCCCCCGAAAGGGGGCAACAAGGCGTTTGCAACGAACCTATGTGGCGTACAGGGGAAGAAAAAAAAGAGCTGTAATCATTATTAAGCCGTTCAGACTCGTCAGTAAACAACAGCAATAGCTTCATATCCTTGAAACATTGTGCTCGTGATGAGTCACAGGAGATGATGCATCATTTGAGTTTTTGAAAGTTTGGTGACCAAATTGTTGAACAACAAATAACAATTTCTATTGGTGAGAAACCTTATTTCTTAAAGAGAAGGCAGCAGTTCCTCCTAATTTGGAATGATCTGTCATTCTGTGTCCACAAATATTGGTTTTGCTCAGATTTTTTTTGTTTGTTTTTAACTAACAAATGCCCGTTTCCAACTAATTACCTTATATGTTAAAACAAATAATAAAACAAAAAGTATTTGTGTCCATTGCTGTACACAAGAAAAAGAGACCTTTCCAGCCATCTCTTAGCCAACATCACCTTTGAGACAACATAAATTTTCTCTTCTGCAAGAGATGACCAATTTCTCTTCATTGCCGTCTTTCTTTACACTTGGAGCACACTGTCATTCCAACCAATCTTTGATGTAAAGCACATTCCACCATTTTTAAAATGCTCCTGAAATATATTTCTCATAGTAAGGGCATAAAATTATTATCAGTCCATGTTCATCAAGTGTTCCGTAGAACGTTCAATCCTTCCATTTGGCGGACATGTGACACTGAGTGACCATTTTTGGAAACACTATTCGTCAGAAGTGGACGCAAAGGATTTTTATGTCATTACTGTTTGTAAAGTAGAAAGAAAGTATGTATACTATATAAATATATATTAGGATGGAGTCTGGGGGGAAAGGGTAGGGAAGAAAGTTTTAATCATACAAAGATTATAAAGAGAGATATTTACATATATTTAAGTAGAGATAATGAAAAAGAAGCGTGGAAAGCGACCATCTTCAAAGTAAACAGTTTCTGCACTGTTGGTGTTTACAGGTGGTGTGGTGAATATGATGCCACTACAGTTGCACTGTATGCTGATGTATGTTCTAGCGATCAAATTTCGAAAGGCACTGCCACGTTCGCATTCTCGCCAACGTCCATACCAGGTCACACATGCAGTTTGTTTGCTTCTCTCAGGTGGATTTGTTGAAAAATTGCTACTTTTCAAGTTGGGTACATTTTATAAGTCAATTGTTGCTTTTATCTGGATAGATTTCTTAAACAGCAAAGTGTAAGTGGACAGCCCAGGAGGGATACTGAAAGTAGGATCTAGCTAGAGGATTTTGATTGGCATATTTATTGATTTGTCAGCATAGTGTAAATGCCCTCCAAGGGGAGGGACCTAAGGGGACTACGTATTTTTAATGCAGATAGGATATACTGAGATTGCAAAATTTGCAGCCTTTATTTCGTACTTGAGCTAAACGTTGCAATACTACGTGTATCCAAACTTTTTTTAGAAATTTTTCAGTGGAATGGTTATTAAATTTTGGGCTGGCCGATAATCTGGTGCATTCATGCCACTGTTGGCAAGCAACAAAGCCAGTTGGAACCCTGCACTACAGCAAAAGCTAGAGGCATCGTTAAGCAGGGAACTGTATCCGCTGAGTATACAATTTAACTGTAGACAACTAAAACAGTGGTTGCTATGGAAACCCTGACACCTCTGGCTGTAATGCAACAAAGTGCAACTGTGAACAGCATGTCAGGTATTTGCAGTTGCACAAATATGAGAAAAGTCTTGAAAAACAAAAGTCTTGAAATAACAAGTGAGGCCAAAAAGATTTATGTGACATCAGCCAAAACAAGAAAAAATAATTATATGTAATGTAGAATTATATCTTTTAGTAGCAAAAGTGGACCTTGCAGGTTTTGTAATTTGGAGAAGAGGCTGATGGAACAACTGTTGTTAAATAATATTCAAACAATTTTACTTTTCAGTAACTTCTTTGCAAATTTACCTATTCATGTTAATTGCAAGTTAACATATACCTATGGTATGTAGTATATATGACTTAGAACAGAGTGACACACCAGAGCCTGTTTTGTTGCTAGCCAAAAAAAAAAAAGAAAAAAAAGTTATTTGCTCCTTCTTGGCATGAGAGCTCAGACATTCCATAAACAAAATTAGTACTCTTTATCTATGTGCAATATTTTCTCATGCCTTTCAGTGGCTTTTGTGCATTGGGTAACAAAGGATGCGAGAGTTGATCTAATCAGAGGCATTTCTATTATTTTGAATGTTCACACCTGTTGTTACCATTTAAGGGAAGTTCGGCCCACAAAGGGATCTGTTTAGCAGCATCTCCTTCTGAGAACTGCTGCATTGACTGTCATAAATTCCCCCCCCCTCTCTCTCCAATAAACACCCCCTCATGCCTTTTTTTGTCACAGTGCATGCATTGGACTTGTGTAGTCATGAGAGAAGAAAGGGCAAGGGGAAATAGTCCTAGATCATTGCCATAAAATCTCATCGAGGTCCAAATCCCACGGCAAAAGAATGTTTCTTCAGACTTATTTACATCTGCCCCTCTATTCCGCACAGTATCTACATAAGCTTCTGAAGATGTTGGTGGTCAAGGTGAGATTCCTTGCAGTTTAAACCTCCCCTCCACACAATGACTATGATCTACAGAACAGGAATTGCCACTTTTGCAGTTTGAACTCAGTAATGCTCATTGCTCAGTTACCTCTGTAGCCAGTGGCACCGTAGCTGGGCCAGATTAAACAATATACAAGCTTCAACTTAGGTCCACCCAATCAGACACGAGCTGCATGACAAAATGGTAATCCCAGTTACACGGATGAAGTAATTGTTCTCTTAAAATACCGTCAATTCCATTTTTATGGGGCCCACATCATTATAGGTAGGGGGGTCCCAAGGACCTAAACCTGGCTCTGGTGGCATTTCTGCAGAAAGCCATTGGGAATCCATTCCAATGACTGTGAGATTGCCATGGAACCATTTGTTAAACATACTACAACTACATCCATCATAGAGGGAATACCACTGAATTAAAAATGTTTTACCCTAAGTATATTATTTTTGTTTTTAAAGCAATTAATTATCAAGTCATCATCTTTCATCACTGGTGAATGTGAGATCATTTACATTTTGTCTTGAGGGCAAGGCCCAATCAATGCTACCCAATTTCTGTGGCCATAGTTTGAATATATCTTGCAAAGAATGGTTGCCAGCATAGGATCTACAGATTTTTGGGGGAAGTTGTAGTCAATCTTGGCATTTCCATTGTTTGGGCCTTTGGCGATACAAAATGTGGTTTCAAATGTCTACTGGAAAACGTCACATTACTAAAAAACTTCACACAAAAACGTCACGTAACGTCACAAAAACGTCACATTAATCATTCAAGTTGAAATAAGCAAATATTATCAATGACAAAATTCATATTTTTTTATTCGGATATTATCATCTCTAGCGATAAATTGGTCATCAAAAGCTGGGTAGCAGAAATCACTGAGAAGAAATCCTCCTTGATCCTACAAAGATGCAAGGTGTTCTTATTATTTAAGATTCTCAGTTTTGCAGGATTTATATGTTAGGCTGCAAATGACTTTATGCAATCATTTTGTTTTTAAATTATTTGGAATATGTTTTGTCAAGTAGCAGAAAGATGAAGCTTAATTGTATTTCATTTTGGTGAGTATTTATTAAATATGTGAAAAAGTTACATGTTTTGATCTACTTTTCTTTCAGTTCCCTGAGATCGAAATCCTTTAATTTGGAGATCAAAATTCAAATGATGATCAATGTTTGTTGTTCAAAATAAAGTCAGAGACCATGAATTGATATACCAATAAGCACAATTCATGCTTGCTATCACACAGAAAGGATTTCGAGTAGAGCTTTCAATAGCAATGCTTGAAGGTTGTTGACAGTCCTTTCATGTTCTGCTAAGTCCAAACCTCGCTAGGAGAGTTTCCACTGACCATGGCCCCTCCCTCCATTTGCATAGAAGATGGAGTTCCCACATCTTGTGACTCAAAAAAAAATGGTCCGGACAAATTCTCAATAAAAGTTTTCTATTACAGCTGTTGTCCTCAAAAAAAGTATATACATGATCTGCAACATGCAAAATAAAAACTGACATTTGTTTACCAAGTCTGAAAATGGCTGCCGTTTGAAAACTGGACATTACTCATAAAATCTGATACAATAAAACTGTCAAAACAAGCCACTACAGCTGTTCCATGTACTTGCCTTTTTCAAAATCTCAAACTTAATCTTTAAACTCTTTATCAAATCTCAAAACTGCTTATTGAAGAAAGATAGCCAATTTATGAGACCCTTGGTAAATGCTGCGATTTGGCCATCTCTTTTGATGATCACGGTCATGTGTCACCAGTCAAAGGCATCAAATTTTGTGTGACATTATTAATATCTTTACCATCATCTTAAAATGGAGCCCTATATTTAGTTCTAAAATGTTTGTGACTCATGCCAAAGAGTTCCAAATTACAAAGACATTTCTTTTTTAAAGGCAAATGAAAACATGACGACAATGTAAAACATTTTCACCTCAAATAATAGAAGCATCCTCAGCGATGATAAAAGGTTGTAAACCACTCCCAAATGAAACTTTTGAGTGAAACACTATTGGCAAGAACAAAATCATACTTTTTTTCTGATTTCTTGCCGAACTATAAATTCCTGTGAGACAGTGGATGTTAAGTAACTGTACACTGAATATATTNNAAAAGGCAGATTGTCCATCAAAATTTGACAAATGCTCAAAGTTCATCTTGTAACTTTCTATTCCATTACGTGGGTTGGTATTTGGCTTTTAATACATTCATTACTGTGTCCATCATTGCGTTGATGTGTTCGTGAGCTTTGAATAACTGGGTGGGAGAGACGGACCGTAGAAGTTCCTCGTTCAGCCCTTCGCTCAGTTTTTCAAGTTCCTCCACCACTTTGAGTTTCTTTGCATCTGAACAGTCCACGGATGTGTCGTCTGCCTCTCGCTGTCTTTTCAGACTCGAGGTAGATGGCTCTGCATCTTCTGTCTCTGCTGTAAGAAGACAAAAACATGGAAATAGTGGTCTAAGAAACGAATGATGAAGGAATGGCAGGCTAACATCTCCAGTATCTGAGTCACTAATAACCGACTAACGTTTCTCACACCCACGTCAGAAAAGATCAACAAACATCGCTGAGACTCGAGTCAGATGACTAAGGTCTCTGACAAGCAGGGCTCCTTCATTTTCTAGGAAATAGATTTGCATAACTTTTTGTACCTTACCCAGGACCCAATGAAAATTTCAATGACGTTCCACCTGATGTCTTACATAAAGTTTCCAAAGTAAGCAGCAAAAGCCAAAAGCAAATATGAGATGGAAAAATTTAAGAAAGTTTGAGAGTAAGAATGAGAATGCATTTTGAGAAAGAAATAATGTCACTTTCTGAAACTCTCCAGACTTCACCAATTTCTGTGAATTTCAAAACTTTCCAGGTCTTGAAGTAATTTTCCAAATTTTCACGACTTTTCCAGATTTTCCATGACAGCAGAAATACCATCACCTTACCTCTCTAATACCCAAGTCAGAAATGATCGACTAATATTTTTGACACTCATATCAGAATTGATCTACCAACATTTTTAAGACCCAAGTCAGAAATGATCAACAAACAGCTTTGACACTTAAGTCAGGAATGATTAACTAAAGTTTTTAATACCTAAGTAAGTAATAATTGACTAACATCTGACACTTAAGTCATACACGATCGACTAACATCTTTAACACTCAAGTGCGAAGTGGTTAAATAATATCTTTGACACTTAAGTCAGGAATGATCTACTAACATCTTCAATCCCCAACTCAGAAATAATTGACTAACATCTTTGACACTCAAGTCGGAATGGTTGACTGTCATTTCCAGCACTATATTTCCAGTCTCTTTTCAGTCCTATCTTGTCTGCGACAAGTATTACATCTAGCAGATAATGCTGTAGGTTGGGATGTCACTTACTCTGTCTGTAGTATACTTGCAGCACCAAGCAGATAAGGTTAGTGAGGAACAACTTATTCATAAGCATCTTGACACAGCAGAATGTAATAACTACTAGAGAACTGTACTGCAAATCTATGATAACCAACTTTTCATTTGCTAAATTTCTAACTTGAAGAACCACGTAAACGTCGAAAAAACCCAACTTCAGAATTTGCAAATTCAGAAATCCTAAATATGATAGAATAGTTTGCTGTTTCAATCAAATTCAAATGTAACAGCAACTATTGATAGCTGCTTTTCTTCACTCAAATTGCATCAGATACAAACCACTTTTGTCTCAGTGTAAAAAGTTGCATACAGTGCTACAACAAATCTAGGGCAAAATGCTAAAAGGTACTAGG
>VJOZ01024398.1:0-13130 GCA_009801055.1 Stichopus horrens | reverse complement strand
TACACACAGCCACACTGGGGTGGTCAGGTAAAGCGGAATGGATGAGAACGAAATGAATATTAGACTGGGGACGAACTCAATATTTTAAAACTTCTCTTCAATTTCACTGAAATGTAAAATGGCCTGGGTGGGGGCAAAAATTCTTCATCCGAATTTCCAGTTAGGAACCTCTGAGAAAAGGAGTCTTAGAAGGTTGAAAACTGTTACAATTTTGTATGAGTGATGAATCTAGCATATAGCACATTACAGTAGATGGCTGTTTGAGGAGGCGCTATTCCACATTAGGGTTTTGGGAGGACTTTGGAGATTGTCAAAGAAATGAGCTGCCAGTCAAAGGTAAAAAATCAGAGATGTGAGATGGAGATTTGTTGCAAAGGGAAAGCTAAGTTTGTGGACAGGTCGATACATCTGACTACCATGCATACCGGGTGTTCCACAGTAGACTTGTAGATAGTATGACTTTCAAAAGAACCAAAATGGGAGTTTCTGTTAGTCACATTACGAGCTGTGTAACCAAAAACTGTGTTACCAAGTATATGCCACCACTATCTGTGACAGCACTAGCCATATCACCACTAAGTGCCACCACTAAGTGCCACTTTAGTGCCACCACTGGGGGTGTCAAAACCAGATTACCATTACATCACCAACGATTATGAAGAAGCTGCATCACCGGCAAAAACAATCAACTTGATTCACCAGACATTACGTACCTTATGTACTGATTTTCTGTTGTCTGTGAGACATCTGCTTTCACTATTCAAGGAGTTATTATCAAATACAAGTAATAAGATTCAATGGTCTTCTGTTCTTATTCTCTGGCTCAAAGAACTCTTCTATTCCTCAACTTATAGAAAACCATGACACGGTGGCAGCCTATTGAAGGCAGTCATTACCAAGCCAGAGGATATTGTAGATTTCAATGTTGGACATCCACGGTGAAAAAGCCATGTGGGGTCTGTGGGTAATAAAATGGGGTCATTTTCATTATGACTTGCTATCCTCTTTGCACACAACTAGGCAACCTGTCCAACTACAAGGGAGAACTGTGTAAGTTATAACAGCAGATGTTGGTTTCGTGCAGAGATTTCAGGCAACTAGGATTTACTTTTAACTCCCAAACTGTTTTGAGTATCGGACATGCAGTTATTTCTCATTCATGATTTTTTACCTTAGGTTGCTAAATATTAGAAATTCCATCCTACTGAAGGCATACCACAGTCTTTTTAAACCAAATCAGCAGGTGGGGAGATTCCTTCATTTTCCTAGTAAAATGTACACTATCACAAACGTGTCAAACCACACATAGTAAAGCAATTACATTTTCCTTTGTTGGCCGCCCAAAAAAAGGATCAGCAGATGTTGATTTCTGGGGTATACGTTACACAACAAAAGTTAAAAAGCCAAAGATGTTATGAACTTAAAAAGAAGGCATTTGAGATGAAACCGAAACATTCAACGCTCAATGCTAGCTAATTAAATAGCATTGTTCCTTTTGCAAAAAACCACAGGACATGCCCTGGGGCTAAATGTAAGACCCGTGCAGCATTTCATCCGATTTAAATGGTGGATGTAGATATACATACAGATCCCATTTCAACAGAAATGATAAGAAAACAGTTGCTCCTAACAGATGATCAAGGTAGCGTCACTACGTGTAACTTACTCCGTTGATGTCAAAATTTGGAAGTTTTAAAAGCAAACCAACTCAGGAGTTGACAAGGGCTTGTTCTTTCCAATGGGTTTTCTGTTAAATTTGAGGTTTACAGTGGACTATTGAAATCGATGGTCGAACTGAGCAGTGACTGATGAATTCAGTATTGCTAACTATGGGAGGGGGGTCCTAAAAAATGCCCTGAACAGCATGCACTTCCCATGGAGAGACAGAAAAGTATACACTGAAAAAATTTAATGAAAGTGTGAAAACATCTGCCATTCTGCCAAAAAGTTAACAATTAAACTTCTAAGGTCAGTGCAAACTGTTTAGAATACCCTATTACGGTACTGACAGGAATGGCGAGATACGGAAAATCAAGACTGAGAATAATGCTGTGGGAGGGGGGGGCAGTATTACCTATGAGCTGCCATGGCATAATTTTGTCGCACTGATGTTCATGTAAAGAGTGCAACAATATACGCTGCTGAAATTTACAAGTCAATTTTGCTCACAATTTAATATTTTGACCCAATGGAATTCCTCTTACAGGGAAGAGTGAGCACAGAGGAGCTTCATGAAGACCGTAATCTCACCACAACTCCCTGGTGTTGATATTTCGAGCTACTAAACTTGACCCCTAGAATAAAAAGTAATGCACTGTTGAACTCTGTCGTCTGACTTAAGTTCTAGCACCATACCTTCTATGCTCTGAGTTGCCCTAGTCTATAATACAGTATCAATTGAAGTGTACATCAGAAGTGGAATTTAAGCAGGGGTTAAAACCGATCAAACAATATTACATAGGCCTATTAGACATGGATATCTTCACATTTAGTTAGGCTGCCTTTTATAAGGCAGAACTTCACTCACCCTTACACAGTAATTAATTTGTAATACCAGCAACTGTATGAAGCTCAGCTGAGTGAAATGTTTGATTGCAGGCAAGCAATTTACAAACACACCAGGAAACGAAACAAAGCAATCAGTCCTTGCTTCAGCGACAGATATCAGAGAACTTAAAGACTGCAGTTAACTTTTTTTTGGAACAAGATATTTCATCTGCACTGAACTGACACTCCAGTTATACTTTCTAAGTCGTATTTCCTGAAGGTATCGCACGATGTGTCGGTACGCACTATTCATTTTAATTTTCAAAGGCGGTGATCAGAAAATATTCCCCAAATTCAAACCTTTCAAGATGAAGTGCATTCACAAGAGGTCTAACATTCAATTGTCCTTTCATATGATGGGGTAACATTAAAGGTTCTTACAAAAGAAAATGCAACATTCACCTCCTTTAAAATGAGGTGCTAGAATTGAAAGTACTTTCAAATGAGGTACTTGTGGTCACATTGTACCAGATGATGATGTGATAAGTCCTTTCTAAGTGCTTACACGGATATCATTTCAGTCAAGCTACCATAACTTACATTCAAAGTTCTTTCACATGATTGAAACATAAGACAATGATAATTATGCAATATTGATGAAAAAGGCAACGAGTTGTTTCTGGTTCCTTAAGACCTTACCGTCATTTAAACCCCATCAAGATGTATGTACCTCATTCTTCTCTTAAACTTCACTTCATCCTCATCCTTCTCTAGGATAGGCCTCCTTTCTCTTCACCTGTTACACATGTTGCATCATCAATAGCAAATACTTGAATAGTATCAAGAAATGCTATCAAGACGACACCCAGGAAGTGAGGTTTTTTTACAATTAATATATTATACCTCACAGGAAAGCAATAACTTTAAGCCTTTCTTACCTTTCTATGTTCTATGCTACTAATCAACTGATGACTAACACATGACTCCAGTATTTTAACAATTTTATGAATTCATCCAGCAAAGAGGTTTCTGGATTTTGATCCAAACATTAACACTCTCCTTTTCCCATTTTTTCTTTTTCTTTACTTTGCCTGCATACTTTGTAACAGCCTGTTCTTCCTGTTTTGTGTTAATACTTTTACTTAAACTTACTACCACAATGATTGTAAATAACACGTGTAGTTACCTTTCATTCTTTTTCCACCAAACTGCTCCAAAGTAACCTCATACAGAATGTGGGGTCTCAGCTGGTTGAAAAACAAATTTGGACAAAACTTTTCTTTCCACTTTTGATTCCTATTAAGTTTATCCTCCTCTGAGAAATCCCAAAACAGCTGTTTTCTCCACGGAAGGTCAAAGTCACTCAAATATGACAAAATATTACTGGCTGTATGAGATTCTTGCTGATATGACACAGAAGATAGGAGAGGCCCACCATGGAGTGACTGATCTCGGATTTTCTATCCTGGGTATAAAATCCACTCAAGGATTCAGACATTTCTCAAAACCACAAGAGAAAAAATAACATATAAGCTAAATGCTGTCACCCTGGACACTCTCCCCAGGTAAATGCAGTCCAGAAAGACCCGGCACTGCTAGTCACTGCAGTGATGAAATTGTACTGAGCCTCCTAATCTTCTGTTGCCTCTCTCTTCATTTCTCTGTGTTTGCATGATGTTGTTCTGCCTAGGACTGGAACACATCTGACTGACTAGGGTCACAATTGAAACCCTTTTTCCAGAGTCAGAACAGTTTGCACAGCATGTGGCTGGCCAGTTAGACAGGATTTTTTCATCAAGGGTGGGAGGAGGGCAATTTACAACCTACAACAAGCCCCGAGGAATGACTACTGCTAAGCTTAGGTTACATAGTTCTCTTGAACTGAAATGACCCATACATACAACACTATTATGTAGTTTTCTCTTGCAATGCTTTGTAATCATAAGGGGTGCCTGTAAGGGTATGACTTCAAATAAAATTGTAATAATGCACCAAAACCGCTTTGACTTTCTCATTCTGTGACAGTTCAGACTGTGCACATGTAAAGTAAACAGGATAGCAGCAACTGAGCACCACCCAGTAATCACAACGATGAGACAAAATCGTCAGCAGTTGAGGACAGCAATCTTTGCATTCGTCGAACATATACTTCATAGGACACAGTCAATAGAAAATCATGGGTCTACCAAAAATGTTCCATGATACAAATAGGCCACTTATCTGCTCACTATGCTTCAGTGTAACGAAAAAATGGAGTGCAAAGTTCCAAAATGAGTTAAAAAGCAAGAACAGTCAGCGGCTTTGAACTTGCTTAGAAATCAATGCAGTGTTGGCACATGCAAGAAAATCAGATCTTTCGATACAAAACCAAAATATTGTTCAAACTAGTAAAAGAGAACGTTTACAAAAAATCAGATTAATTCAAGACTGCATGCAGAGTACAACCTATGGATTACTTAGGAGTAGCTTTGAAGTGACTCAGTGTAGAGAGATTGAAAAATCTTGTTACATGTGAAGACACGATAAATGAATTGGAAAGGATTTAAATTCTTCGGGTATTAACTAGCAATCTCCAGTACAAACATACTGAGCTGTGAAAATTTCAAAGGGCAATGGATTCGGCATGGGGTGGGAGAATTAACACCAACATTAGTGATACAGATAAGTTGGGTGCTATTTCTAAGAAATATCACAATTTAGGGTACATTACAATAAATGACCAATTGCATCAATGGTTACTACCGATGGTAAGTACCCGGTTACTGCCGACAGACATCGGTTACCAAAATCTACAGAGTTAGTTTTTTTCTTTAATTTTTTTTTGCTTCTAAATTTTCACTTTTCTTCTGTACTTAATTGACAAAATTGCTGCCTTACCACTAGATTTGACCTGACTCCTCTTCTGGAGTGATAACAATACACTGTGACACCTCTGAATATCTCCATAATTTGAAAATGAGCAAAACCACTTGGACAAAAAGATATAAAAACAAAAGAGAAGGGTGTAGGTGTACGATAAAAGACTACCATTTTGTTGTTTGCTCTGTCACCAGGACCACGCACAATAAACCACAAAAACCACCCTGATTACTATTTCTGGCCAAAACCTGAATCCTAATTTTGTCATTTCCACACGCAATGTACACGCATATCTGTCCTTTCTTACAAGTTACAAAGTTTTGGCAGTATATTCACCCAGACATGCTAAATAATTCCCAAAATCATATTGGTTCACTAAGGTCAGGTGATCAGGATCAATCACTGTCTTAGTAACTGACAATAAAATAAAAACTGATATACGCATGCAATTGAAACATGCAGTCTGTTAAAGAATTTCCTTCACTGCCAGTATACTCTCTGTACTTTTAATATAAACCACAAGGGACTTAACCCTACTCCCCAAGTGCTGCAATTTACGACTTTACTCTCTGTGTATACTTAAGTATCCAACCTACTGCAAAATTTCTTTTTTCGTACTAAAAGTAAAACCATTTACCAAGTTTTTAAAGACTAACAACCATATCCGCCATATGGTATATACACTCCTAAAGATAAGAGGAACCAAGTGATTTAAATCTGGCAATGCTGTGTCACTCAATAGCAGTGAAACAAACTCTCCAATTATTTCATTGTCATTACTACTGCCAACTTAACTGTATTCAGTTAATTGTTACAAGAGCAAGTGCACTGTAGTCAGATTCCCCAAAGCACTTTACAGAAATTAAGTCCATTCTTAACGCAAACTGTCTTGCATGACTTGATTTTTACAATTGATTTGCAAATCTTCACTACACAGAAGACTAAATGACAGTGCAATGTCAGCTAAATGAAGGATACGACCTGACACTGCCACCATGACGCAGAATTTAAACGTTAGTCTACCACAAGTGAAAGAAGCAAACTGTGAAACAAGTATTCCACTTGTATAATGTGCCATCAAAGTTTGCAGTCCACCATTACAAATGCTGCAGTTCAACATGTTCAAATGCTTCAACAATAGACAGGGAAATGGGTTTGACTGATGTACGTTTTTCGAGAATTTAATGGGTCCAAGGCACTGATAAATAGATGACGTAGAGGGTTGTTGTCCTTCACGCTACTTCTTCAATTTGGGACCCGGGTGGTACAGGACCAAAATGATGGCTTTATTATTAACACTGGTATTTTCACAATACTGTACATGACATTTGTGAGGAGGAATCATACTACAATACTTGCCTAAACCTCATGAATAGGACCACCTGATTTCTTTGAAAAAAAAAGAAGGAAATTCCATGTTGAGCTATTTGCTGTGTATGGTATTAAAGATGAAGTTGGCAATCTGACATAGTGTGTTCACATGGAGGTTGCATCGTTTTTCAATTTACGATGGAATTGGGTAATTTGATTTTGGATTTGAGTAATGAAATGCCATCAAGTGCCTGAGTAAGGCATGAAAATACTAATGTACGTTAATATAAACTTTTGATCCAGGCAGCAAATTTGGTCGTAACTTTGTCAGTCCAGTAACTGGGTGTCCAGTACAGACACTTATCAAGTGGTGCTTGGATCACCCAAGCACTGGCAATGAAGTGCACAACCAGGCGGGTAAAGGAATGTCTATGGTAAAGGAACATCTTAGACACCTGAAGTCCATACACTTTATTGTTCACCATTTTTTGAGGAATGAAACAGCATGGTAGATATGGTAATACATCACTGTAACATTATCCAATATGCTTCAATTAGAATGTTTTGGTATTAAAGGTACAAGCATTTGATAACAACAAGATGCCAATAACACTCATTCCAATGTGGTTGGTTAAAGTTATTGGTTTGGTATAATAGCAATAGAAAACAGAGAATAGTTAATGGATAGGAGTGTTTCCTGCAAGAGCATTTTTTGCCTAGGAGAGAATTCTTAAACTGTGTACTCCTAAAATGGAGAAACTCTCAAAATGTTATTCAAAACTATGTGTAAGAACATGATTCAAATACTTACTGACAACAACATAAGGCCTCTTGTAGAGTCGAAAAATACAATGCTTTTGAATATTCAGCAGGCTAAATGGATGGTAAACGATCCTTCCCACCTCTCCTTCTGGAAACTGCATATTACCTCTTCCCTGCCAACAGCTAGGGCAGCAACCTTTACCCCATACAAAGTTAGGTACTTAGGGATATTTGCAAATGCTAAATTGGCTTGCACAAAGGATTGAGATATTTACAAGCCCTCTTTAAGATAGAGCTGAATCAATAAAAGTCCAGTGGTTCCTTACTGCCAACTTTACTTTTGGAATCAGAACCAATATTGGACTGCTGTTAAAACCAATGCCAGAGCCTTCTTTAATATCTTGGTCAACATAACGGGTTGGCCGAGTCGGTTCCATCCCCACCAGAGTGCCTCCTGGAGAATCCAATGAAAATGCCGTGAAATCTCCTCAAAACAGAGAACCCCAAAGATGGAGACTTGTGCATCCTCTGCAGAGAATCCTCTGAAGAGAATCCTTGCTATTAGTACCAATAATCTGAACGTAAAACAGAGAGAACAGTGTACACTCCCCGGCAACTGGATTGGTAAGAATACCCTTTGAGGAGATCGATGGGCAACACACAACTACCCTGAGTTCAGGCTGAGGTTCTTGAATAAAAAGTGTTCTCAGCAGTCAGTGGAACATTCCTTTACAAAGCCTTTTCTCTTTCAATAGTACAAAGGTCCTAAGAATGGTTTAAAATAAAATCAGGGGGGAAAATTGAGTCTTTTTTATATTCAATCACTGAAGCAAAGTGGAACTTCCATAGCAAAATGGAGCAAATCTCAATTGTGCAGGGATTCCTTAAAAAGCATCAAGTGAAAGCTCATATGGGAATCTCAGGGGCCCTTCCTGCTAATGTTTTGTACCTGTTACTACTCTACATATTCAATATAACAGTCATCAAAGCATTATTGTAGTATGCAGCCATCACATTGTCACCATTAGTTTTTAACTATCTGACTCTTCAACAAAGAAGTAACCATCTGGAAGACCCCCAAACTATGTAGAGGTGATAAGCACTATCAGAAGATGGAGGCTACTATTTGGTATCGAGGAGCGCCTCTAACCCCCTTTCCACTCCCCCTGCAACCCACACAACTCCATACCAGTATTCAATGTGCAAACTCATTATCACCTGTAAGACCAAATGAAAGAGGCTACTTTTTAGAAGAATAAGTTTTCTAACCTCTTTCCTCCTCCCCCCACTCTCAACTTTCCATCACACAACACTATTTCAATACCTATAACACAAGCGCCCATATTCGTTCATCACCTGACAGACCAGGTGAAGGGGGCTACTACTGGAAGAGGAGATTCTCTGATCCTTTCTCCAAGCTAACCAACACCCCCATCCCCCCATCTCTTTACATAATTCCATATTAGTATCACAAAGCTTATGAAGTTTCTTCTAGGCTGAATCTGAATGGTTTAGGGAAATGCAGGAATAAAAAGTTAACAAAGTTCCATTTGTCATCACTTGATAAAACCCCCTATCCACTTGGTGACAATCACCAAAAAGCACCAAAACAGAACAAAGGACAAAAAAAAAATGTCACAGTAAAACTAAGGAAAGAGAAACCGTGAAAGTAAAACTTCTGATTTGAATAAAGTGAAAGTGAATCAGAAAGGATAGCTGATTCAATCAGGATGCACAGAGACTGGCCATGAGGCAGGCTCATCCTCCCCGGACACACCTTCCAGTCAATCACCGATCAAAGAAGGAGAAAAAGGGAAAGCCCACAAAGGAGAAATCAAGATTGAAAGTGTCCAAGTCAAAGTTGAGAGGAAGAGCTACAATTTTGAATAGACGATCCCATCCTTTCTTTTGTAGAACCGTCTTTGTAGACAGGATGGGAAACGACAGGTCCGTGTGATTCCAGTGTGCAGGAATAATGCAACTGTGAGGGTAAGAACACTACAGGCCGACTTAATCCGTTAAAGAAACTGGTGATCACAGAGAGCCTCCAGCAGTATACTATATCTGTGTATACATTGTAACATCCACGGAAGAGTTAGTCACAATGGGCTAGGGGTGAGAGATTTAACCATCTAAACATCACTGAAGAAAATAGAATTGCAGCAGTGATAATACTGAAAAAAAGTATAAAAAAAAATCTTCAATGGATAATAGAAATTTCTGATTTTTAAATACAAACATACATATTGTGGTTGATTGCTTCCAAACCAGTAAAATTCACAGGCAATATTTCATGAACTTCTGTTAAGCAAATTTTCTTGTCAAAATTTCAAAATTCACCAGAATTGGATATTAAAGATTGGCAAACTTACCAATCTCTGAATCTCCATGCAACTATTGCACATAACACTAACATGCTAGAAATAGCGGGTGACCTTTAACACCCTACTACAAATTTGGGTGGAAGTTAGGCACTAGTCCACTTTGGATTAGAGTGAAAGTATAACAAGGAATTATATTCTGCCAGTTCTGTTTCAAAGAGGGTAGTGGGACATTGCAAAATATTTTTTAATTTCAATTTTCAAACTTATTTTACATGTCATTTTAGAAAATATAATTACAGTTATATATACAAATATATGAAGAGCACTAGATAAACAAAAGGAACTGTACCACATCTAGCAACCATGTAGTTGTGTGGAGACAGTTAAGTGCAGAGTGATGTTAATCAATGTGGTCTGAGAAGTAAGAACTTTTCAGTTTATGACAAACTGCAAAAGAAGACTTCAACCTCTGTGGCATCTAATTGTACAGAAAGCATCAGAAAGTTGTTCGATACTAAAAGCCTCGGACAGCACCTGCAACGATCGGTCAACAAAAAGACAGCACACGTGTTGAACAAACATCAACCCTGAAATCAAAGGCAACAATGCACATCTGTTCTAACTTTAATGATTATCAAAAAATGAAGTGTCCTCTATTGCCATATCTCATTTCAACCCCCTAATAACTCCATTATTCTGTCCTCGAAATGTCCACATATTTTTTTTTAATTTCCCTTTCCATATGCACCATTCAAGTTTCTCGTTCCTTCCTTGTGACGAGCATCAACAACATTTGAAGGATCACTCTAGATGTGTGAGTATCAACCGAAAGTCACTCCATGCCGCTCTGAGATTTGACATGGATTGACGTGTAAATCCATTACATACCTCAGTGCGTGTTTGTACTGTGAATTACTATACTCATAGTACATTCATATACCTAAAGATGAAAACACTTAGGAAGAGTGAAACAAAGAATGAATCTAGTCCAAAGGTTTTTCACTATTTGCAACATTCTCCTACTGTTCCATCCCTTGACCCCGACTTGTTCTCCCTTCTATTTCTTTAATTTTTTTTCTCAGAATTTCTCCTAATCATCTATCTTCTCATCCAACCATTTCTCTTACACAAATCCCCCTCTGGTTCCAGCAGAACATCATCTTTTAAGTTTCGACAAATACCGGACGTAGATCACGTTTTTACTTCTCCCCAATACAACAAATGAAATTAAATCTGTGTAGACGAGACAGGATGGGAAAGAAGTAGAGAGAAAAGGACTAAAACTCCAAATTACCAATTCTAGGATTTCAACTAGAAGGGTTAATGTACTCTAGAGTATGTTTCTACCATGTTAGCATAAGAATGTAAATGAACTTTTCCCATCAGATCAACAGTCCTTTTTTTTTACTTAGGTTGGCGATGAGCTGGAATCTGTGTGAAAAATCACGTCTCTCTGATACAAGCACGCACACGCACTGACTGTATGCTCTCTAATGTTTGACATCAAATTTTCCTGATTTTATCTTCCCAAAGGAACCACACCATGCAAGCAGTTAACCCTACCAGTGAACCATTTCAAACATCCGGGCATTATACCAAATCTTTCCTGGGATCCTTTAATTACAAAGAATTGTCAGACAGAGAAATCTATAGCAGTTGACAAGAACAGTCACTGCCATCTGAGGATTACCAACAGCTTAGGAATCATACACGTAATCATGTGATCCCTTGTAAACGCAACATGCATCAAGCAAAAATAATAAGCAAAAGCCAATTAAATAGCTGCAATTTCACCAAGACCATCCATACTCCAGAAGAAATGTAATTTAAATATTTGGAGTTCTCCCTGGGAGTGGGACACACACATAAGAATACATAAACCTGTGCAGCAGTGTTACAGATCAGTAAACATTTGTACCATTCATAGCTTCCTTTACAGAGTACATGCTGCACACAACAGGACATGCAAATTCTTCCATAACTATCTATACTCCTTCAATCAACATACTACTAACAAGGACATAAACATGATTCATTGACAGAGATACTAATGTTGATAACCATTAAAGGAATACCAAAGGCCAAATGTTGAAATACTCATTTTTTTCTGAGTAAAATCATTGGATGGAATTTCTAAATCTATATCAGCGCATCATTCCAAAAATCCTGCTCCCGAATTATCTATGGCCCAAAACCAACCTGCACCATTTTTATGTTTTAATTCTTTTCAACAACAGACATTTTTCAAATAAGATTTCATTTGGAAATGTGCATGGAATGCAAGAGGATTTTGAAGAACCTTCTTCAGTGTAAAGACAGAAATCTGATGGATTTACAAAGTAAGTAGTCCATAAGAAAACACCAGCACCCCTAGGCTCAATGTACCGTTACTTGCAAAACATCTGAATAGGCTGCTGGCATTGACAAAAGAAGCTTGAGTCACCAGCCCTGTACTCTTGAATGCAACGCTTTAAGGCCTAAAGGGGAAATATTTTGTCTTTTTTGTTATTCTATTTTACTTGTACTTAACAGCACTCTCCATGCATGAAATGACCATCTTGTCTGCTTGGCTCCAACTTTGTGGAAAAAAATACAAAATCTTACAGTTTTTGAGGTGTTACTTACAGTGTTTGATAGAGAATTGAGCTCTTTTACTGTTAACAATGGGTAAAGCCTTAAAACTGACAGTGTACAGTAGTTATTTTGTAGTTCTTGGGATACAAAGTGTCTAAGGGTGGTGTGGTAATTGCTGACCAGCTGCAGGAGTCTGTTCAAAGCATACACAGCAACGAGAATTCCAGACTGGTTTGAACATCTTGTTACTGCACGTTTTACAAATCTGAAAACTGGTACAATTGCACACGGTTAACTCCCAAGAACAAAACATCACAGAGAGTGGAACAAACATTGCTGATACAAGATAATACTCAAGAAAGTTATGCTTCTGTTGAGAGAGAGATACTGTAGCAGTATGCCATGTTGTTGTAATGTTGTGATATTGGCAAACAATATCATTACGAGACTTCGGTTCTGATATCGTTTGTGAAATGGTCCGAAGGATATCGCCTGTACACTTGAGAAATAAATGAAATGTTTCTTAGAGCAAATTTAGATCACATGGTAAATAATGCATCAGATCTTTCTGATAACAAATCAGATAACAAATCTGACAACAAATCTGAAAACAAATCTGACAACAAATCTGAAAACAAATCGGACAACAAATCAGATAACAAATCTGATAACAAATCAGATAACAAATCACATAACAAATCAGGCAACAAATCTGATAACAAATCAGATAACAAATCAGATAGCAAATCAGATAACAGATCTGATAACAAATCAGATAACAGATCTGATAACAAATCAGATAACAAATCTGAT
>VJOZ01024368.1:0-10616 GCA_009801055.1 Stichopus horrens | reverse complement strand
GAGTGAAACTGAATATGAAGTTGTTTCCGTACGCTGACATCGATGACCGACAGAACCCCAGAGGGTGTCAGGAACAGCACTCAGTTTCTTCATGCTGTTTTGGAAATCAGTTTCACAGTTCATCTCCATAGATACTGTTACACCCATAATAGCCAAACAGTAACATTCACAGTTCCCATTGCAATTTATCGAAGGTAGTTGGCTCCTTTTTTTTTTACTGTAATGAAAAACCTAACTGCACAGCAGATACACTGTAGCGAAAACTTTGCAAAGTTCTCATTTGTAGCAATATTCAACAGATAAGGGCAGGCTAATAGTNNAAAAAATGACAATATATACAGTACTGTACAGTGCACAGTATGTGCAGAAAGATGTGGTTAGGCTTTTCCAACAGACTGTACAAAGGACATGAAATATACTGTTCCGCAAACAGAACAACTCAGTCAAGCCAGTTTATCTTCTGTAACTGGTTGTTATCTGTCTTGGTATTGGTATGTAAGCTACATAGCATTCTTCATGAAGCTTGGGAAATAGGTGAATTATGGACTACTGTATATGAGAGACATTTTATTCCTTATGGGTTGGTCTGTTTCATTCAAAGGACAGTCCCTGCAGGACACAGTGACTATAATTTAAGGTGTATCTATCTTGTGTGTAGAATTTCATCAATAGTTGCACAAATTTGGGACCCTCACATAATCAGGAAGATGTTAGTTATACTCTTTTCAGTATCGAGTTAACGTAAATATTTAACGCATGGTCCTTGACTTCCCCAGATGAACTTATCCTCATTCTAGCCTAATTTGAATTATGAAGTGCTCTGTCTTTCCTTACCTGCTCTGTTTTTTGTACGGTCACTCACCAAAATTCAGTTATTTTTTTGTGCGATTTGAAAACATTTGTGATAAGGTATACAACAAAGTCACTCCTTTTCCACCTTTTCCCTTTTTCTACAGTATTGCAGTTTTAGGGATAAACCACAACAATATGGTTATTTTTGATCGATAGATTATTGTTAAATGTACACCCGAGGTTGTTCATGCATGGAATATGTCATTCAGTGAACGATGAAAAAGCAGCAGAATTGGCATTGCAACAGTGGAAAAGAAATCATATTTGAAAATTAACAGTTCTTTTTGTAAACCTCTAATAAAATAATGATATGAATAAAAAAAAACAGTTTTTGTCCTAATAGAAATACT
Organism: Stichopus horrens; assembly: GCA_009801055.1. Classification (NCBI taxonomy): domain Eukaryota; kingdom Metazoa; phylum Echinodermata; class Holothuroidea; order Aspidochirotida; family Stichopodidae; genus Stichopus; species Stichopus horrens. Next base: position 9,414 of record VJOZ01024368.1, on the reverse strand, counting down.
CAATAATTGATGTTCTATTGGCTAACAGTAACTTATGGTCTTCATGCAACCAGGGAGTTCTTATAACAACTCCCTGGTGTGATGGAAAAGTTTGTGCTCCAGAGGCTATAGAAGCCCTCTTTGTGCGATATAAGTACATATTACGTACGTAGGCATAATGCTGTGCATAGTTTACAGTATGCAGTTGCGAATATCAAATTGTGCATGCTATGCATGTCATGTTTGTGTAGTATCAGACAGGTAACGCATGTAATTGTAAACAGTGCATTGGTGACCTTTCACATGCGTGCATAATTTTTTTTTGGAAACATGTTGATCTACTGCTCTCATTTAAATGTGGACACGGCTCTGAATCAAGGCAATTACAGCTTGATCTACAGTACCCCAGTAGAGCAAGATCCACTGCATTCACTCACATCAGAACAAGGCCAATATAGCTCTGTTCTCTACAGTGACAGTTCTAGATTTCCTTGTTCCTTGTAGCTATGTTGTTTATCTTTGAAAAACCTCAAAAATTTTTCTGCAGTGACCGGTCACCGATTGCTAATAGGGACAGGACTCATGTATGCTTTTGTGCTTTTGGTGGAATTGAGATGAAGGAAGTAATATTTGCTCATAGTTGCGAGCAAAGTTAGTGTGACTTACGGACAGTAAGTTTAAAGGCAGCCACTCATTATCCCAAGCAACATTTTTGGCCAGTGTTAGGCAAAATTCTCAATTGTTCATGCTCTTTGGTAGACGGCAAATTCGAAAGGGTACTGAGTAGCTCATTGTTACTCAGCATGAAGGGCAGGGCAGAGAATGTTAACTGCACATGTGGTCCTTGTATGCTTGCCATGATATGTGGCACTAAAAGCTGGTGTGACATAAAAACGTGATTTGGATTATTGACTGTATTAATAACTAAAAATGTTGAAAATAACCACAGATTTTCATCAAAATCCATCAAGTAATCCCTGTCTTACACCTGCATTATGAGTCAACTACTGTAGTATGCAAATTTGTGATGTCAAGAGATGGGCTCCTATGAAATGACCTATGTTACCCTTTGTTAAAAGTTTATTTCCAAGACAGTTTAGAATTTTATTTGTCCTAGAAGTTTTTATTTAAAACTGTAACATATACTGTATGTATTTTCTTCTTCAAAAATATTGATATCACTTACCAATGATTGAGCCAGATGCAAGAAATTAAGAGACTATATATATAGGCCTAGCAAAAGAAAAACCACCACTGTGCAACAGTCTATAAATGTCATCATACGGTATATTTGCATTTTCATCAAACTTTGAAAAGCCACTCAAAAACGGTAAAAGATGGAAAGACAATTCCAAGGGATTGTCATTCAGGGTTTTATTCTGCATCTTCTGGATAAGGAAAGCTCTTTTCAATAGCATCTCACATAACCTTTAAAACTGTAATTGTATTTGCACAAGGAGCTTTTAGATACAGTAGGCTGTGGGAAGGGCTAGAGGTAAGTGTCTGGGAGCTCTGTAACTGTTCGGGGCAATAAGTTGCTGCCTTAAACACTTAAGTCACTAAATTAATATTTCAAGTGGAAATTGACTTGATCTTTTAAAGCACTTACAGTTAATGTGCAATTTAAGTGAATTGTTTTGCATTGCTTCAGTATTGCAGCTTGCATGTGCTCACAAACAGATTCTCACTTGAGTTTTATTTTACAATCCTAATTTTGAATTGCGTGCTGCTGTCTGCACTTTAGGGCTTTTAGACTGAAAATTTTAAGTGCTTGATTTCATCACCCTTTGTACATCTAGACTCTCGCAGTAAAGTGAAACACACTGTATACATACGAAGACTTAACAAACAGCCTTGCTCCATTTCCTCGTTACTTTTTCAGAGATACTCTAAACTTTTACTTTTGTTGCATTGAAAGTACCAAAGTGACAGTTACATGTACAGATCACTGATTTCGTTTTGGAACTCGGAGACCCCTCATCGATACTAGACTGTCCAGTCACTGACACCGCTTTTCCAAAGAATTACGCCGACTCTTTGATTTTAAGGCAATCGAAAGGGTATGGGTTTTCATTAAGTTTTTCTTCTATGTATTGTAATAAAAACAATTAGTAATAAAAAATGACCGAAATAACTACTTTGTTTTCTTTGTTTACAGTTTGTTGGGAAAATTTACAGCATGCATGCTTTGTTCTTAAGCCATCAGACTTTCACCAGCTTGCACTGCTGTACATATTGAAAGCCAATGAATCGTATGATGTGAACCACAATTTGACTTTGTGAATTACAAAGAACTCGAAAGTTGAGGTCGACACCAAGCTCACTATGTTCATTTCAGTTCCCAGGGGATGATGGTGGGGAGGGCACAATCATATTTTTACAATGTGCTGATGAATAGGATGCTTGTGATGTGGGACCCCCCATCCATGTGAACACTCAGTTAAGGCGCTATGTGTTGATTGAGCTTGTGTAATTGAGTTCTGTTTATTATAGTTTGACCAAGTGAGATGTCCCATGATCACCCAGTCACTTATGATGCAAACAAGATTAGGAAAAGACTGATTCACAGGAAAAAGAGTTAATGACATGAACCATTTGAGACTTTTGTAGAGTACATTTGCATCCAATTTGAAGCACATTAAGCCATGGACATGTGTCAGATGTTTTGCCATCCATAGTGCAGTCTGTGATGTTCTTCAGTGGACAATACCGACATATCGAGTTTAACATGCTGAGTGACACATGCAGGTGGATAGTCAGTTTGCAACCTTTCAAAACTACCAGACCTGAACATAAATGGTATATAATGGGAATATCATTGTACCATTTGTACTCTTCTTGTCAAATATTTGCCTTCATGCCTCAGTAAATTGCTGTGTACTGCACTAATCACTGCATTAATCACGTATTGTAAAGCACTGTCATAGGCCATCCTTTAGACTTGAAATTTAGCCACAGTAGCACTTGTTAAAGGAAGTTCAGTCATGGCATCTGCTACTAAAATGTATCCATGCATGACCAGATTTCTTTGTGAGAGTTTGGGTAGACCGCAAAGCATGTCAGTACTACTCAACACAGTGGCAAAAATGCCAGCTAGCTTAACTTAAAAACGGGCCACAGGCGCAAAGTTCTTGTTGTCCTGCAATTATTTCTGCGGGGGCTTGTTTATGCACTTTCTGTATGTATGGCACTATTGTGGTGCTGCGTATTTTTATTTTCTTGAATTTTTTTTATGAATTGATCTCATGTAGTTGATCACTTGATCTTCAGAAGTTGGACAAATTAAGATATGTACAGAAACTGGTAATGAACATGATGCTGTCTATTGTACATGTTTATTGAATGATCTTTTGCAACGATGACTGTAGTACATACAGTATGTACATTGAATATGAACAATATTAAATACTACTGCAGTAGGCTAATGCCTCCTACTCTGGCCTCCATACTGTAAGTACCTGTAGTAAAAAGGTTAACTGTAATAATTCCATACCCCACATAGTACTCGACACCAAGGCTAGTTCTGTACAGTACAGTTCTGTAAGCAGGCTCTAGACTGGCCCGCAGGTTTGTGTGAATGCTGTGCAGTATCTTCAATGAACTCTGGTAGCTCTTAATTATACTCCAGACTGCATAAAGTGACATATCTTCAAGAGATCTGTAATTAGTGTTGCATGTAGGCTACAACACTTGAATTCGTATGCATGTGTACAGTACTGCACAGTGTGTATCAAATTTTGCGTGTACTGTAAGTTCACTGGGCATGATCGTGCTTCTGAGGGTGGCATGTGCCAGTTTGTGCTGGCCAACAAGTTATACCTATTACATTGCAATGCGCTTTTCCCATGGAGGCTCAAAGTACTTTACAAAAAGAAGAAAAAAAAAAAGAGACCTGACTTAGAAAATCTTTTATCTGGACTCATAGCAGTTAATTTACCGTCAGCAAATTACGGAGGTCAAACAGGAGGTCATGTGACCAACAGGCAATTAGTCAGCAAATTAAAAGGCCAATTACCATCGCTTAAACAGAGGTTTGGCCAGGGAATGTATGGTCAGAAAGTGTTTGATGGCTGACCAGAGACCAACTAGGTCTGGTCTTGCATGGTTGAAGTCATTCCTTGATGTAGGAGGTGTATCACCATTGAATGTTTTAAACAAAATCAGCATAACGTTGAGCAGAAAAATGGAGCCAATGTAGGGGGCTGAATAAGACTTGGGTGAAACTATATGAACATGCTGCAGTATGAAATTGAGATTTAGGCTTAATTGTTCATGGTGTATCTGTCTTTGTGTCCTATACTCTGCCAGGTGTATCCATTGATTTAGTGATAAATATATGTAATGTATGTACAGCTAGTACGCAGACATTGCATGAACCAGTGTAACACTACTTGGTACCAAAACATTCCTTGATCATCGGCAGTGGCAAAACTGTTGGACATCTGATCAACATAGCCAAAGACATCTGATGTTTATGGACTTTGGAGTCTATGGACTGAAGTCTGACTGTTTGATGTCTATTTGACATCACTCTGCAGATGTAAGCAAAGGACTGCAATATTTTCAGTCCCCCATGTGATGACATATCCTTAGTCAGTTGAAATAGGGTGTTTCTTGTAACGACTGGTCCGACGTGGGACTTACCTCCAATCACTACTCCGACCTCAGTTCTACTGATCGGACCAAAATCTGACGTCCAAAAGGGGTGGAAGAGTGTTTAGATTGCAGACTATAGTATAGTGCACACCTGTATACACATACACTGAGAGAAAGTTGTAACTCATCACTTATAATTAACCAACCATGGTCATTCAGGCTGCCAAGTGATGTCTGGGCTTATCATTGTCAGTGTGATTCTCAGTAAGTTAGCTTGCTGTTTATAGTTTGACTTTGTGAGATCTGATCTGTATTTAAGTATAATGCTATTCTCAACAAGATGACAATGAAAGACTACAGTGTAGGCTGTAAGAAACCCAGAAGACAATGAAAGACTACATTGTATGCTATGGGAAACTAGAAGGCAATGAAAGACTACAGTGTAGACTACAGGAAACCCAGAAGACAATGAAAGACTGTAGTGTAGGAAATAGGAAACACAGAAGACGATGAAAGACTACAGTGTAGGCTGCAGGACCCCCAGAAGACAATGAAAGACTGCAGTGCGGACTACAGGGAACCAAGAAGACAATGAAAGACTATAGTGTTGGAAATAGGAAACTCAGAAGATGATGACAGACTACAGTGTAGGCTGCAGGACCCCCAGATCGAAGACAATCAAAGACTGCAGTGTAGACTACATGAAACCAAGAAGACAATGAAAGACTATAGTGTAGGAAATAGGAAACACAGAAGACGATGAAAGACTACAGTGTAGGCTACAGGACCCCCAGAAGTCAATGAAAGACTGCAGTGTAGACTACAGGATACCAAGAAGACAATGAAAGTCTAAACTGTAAGCTATAGGAAACCCAGAAGACAATGAAAGACTGCAGTGTAGGAAATAGGAAACCCAATAGGAAATAGGAGACGTTGAAAACATGATCATCTCAAGACGCAAAAGTTGCTTGAAGTTGGTGCGTAGGTATTCCATATAGAGTAGATGATCCCTAATCTCTTTCAGGTAGTCAAAGGTTATTTGAGATCACCAGAGGGGAAAGTCTGAAAACTTACATAAATGGGGGTCATTGAGTTAATATCAATCAGTTTCTGAGGCTTTTAAAAGGGTGCAAACACATGACATTGCTTATAATTAGCATAATTATTCAAGTGTTACGTCCAATAGTTGCAAACAACTGTCAAAATATTTGAATTTTTTACCCTGACTTGTACTCGCTGTGTGCATATGATTTAGTACTAATGTGAAAAGTGTGTGGTCACAAATTTTCGAAAACTAAATTGAATGGTTAATTACTCACTCACTAGTGTTCCTTTGGATGTGTCACATGGGGATCCTCTTAGTTTGAACATTTGTCATTAGTATTTGAAGGAAACTTGGCAGATAGTAGCAATTGATAAGTAGATGATATCTGTCAAGTTCTCATGAGGTCAGTAGAGGTCATAGCCTGAAAACGTTGCAAAAACAGTATCTCAGTGAGGGAAAGTTGCTTGAACTTCTAAGCATACTGTTAGTCCATTGTGAGTACTGTAGATGATCCCTATCCTGTTTCAAGTACTGTATGTCAAAGGTAGTTTGAGGTCACTAGAGGAGAAACATCGAAAACTTATTAAGTAAGCTCGCTCAACTGCTGAAAGTTAGTGAAACTTGAACCTCTTATCATAGGTGGCTCTTGATGAATAGAAGATCCCTGCCATGTTTTAGGCAAGTCAAAGGTCACATGCGGTCAGCATAGTTTGAAAACCTCGTAAACACAGTGTCTCAACGAGGGAAAGTTGCCGGAACTTCAAAAGTTGGTGTGTAGGTAGTCCATTGTGAGTAGATGATCCTTAATATTTCCAAGTAGGTCAAAGGTCATTTGACGTCACCAGAGGAGAAACTCTGAACACTGAGTAAGAGCTATCTCAGCTGCTGAAAGTTACTGGAACTTCAAACATTTAACATTGGTTGCTCTTGATAAGTAGGTGATATCTGTCATGTTTTAGGGAGGTCAAAGGTCAAACAAGGTCAGTAAAGGTCATCTCCAGAAGGGAAAGTTGCTGGAACTTCAAACTTAGTGTATGGTTGTCCATTGTGAGTCCCCTATTGTTTTTAGTAAGCTCAAAGGTGAAAACCTTTGAAGGAAGATGTCTCAGCAACTGAATGTGGCTAGGACATCCAACTGTTGACATTGGCAGCTCTTGATAAGCAAATGATCTTGTTAATTTTTTTTTTTTGATGGTCAAAGGTCACATGAGGTCAGCATAGATTACAGTTTGAAAACCTTGTAGACACCTTACCTCAAGGAGGGGAAGGTGATTGAACTTTAGAATTTGTGTCTTGCTTATACTTTGTTTTGCATACATATTGGCAAGTCCTTTGACATTCTGGTTTTGTTGAATGATATCTTGTTTATGTAGCCCAGAATGGATCATGTTTCATCTCAAGTTGCAAGTTGAGTCGATTCTCCGGTGAGATTTGATCGAAATGGAAATTAGAATAATGATCGCACAATTTTTCCGAGTGGGTGGTGGTTATTACTGTATAAAAAGAAACTGGAAATGGCTCTGAAATCGGAAGGATGCAAATAAAATCAAGGGAGATTGCACAGCATAGCCTGACAATGTCACTACAGTATAATCTATATGGGGAGTGCTCAAATTTGTTGTTATAACTGGCACACAGTTGAGTTCACTTATTGCCAAGATGGACACTCACTTTACGCACAAAATAAATTAAATTTTGAATATATTACACAAAATTTTATGTAAGGTCGCTCACTAGACCCTTGGACCTATAAAGGTTATCCACTCTTGAGCACATGTAAAGTGTTCTGTGTATGACATTGCAGTCATGAATAAATTTTCTCATTGACAATTGCATCGCAAGTTACTCAGTTAATCTTTTTAATTTGTTGCTTTTCTTCTGTTTCTAGTTATTTTTTGTCAAGAACAATCATGGCACAACAGAAGAAGATGGTTGGAGGTATAACAGAGGCTAGGGAGGTAACAGAAGAGGTGCAAGAATTGGTCAAAGTGGTACTGTATCGTTATTTTGGGAATATGGTGTAGCCTGAAGAAAGTTTTCGACTGTAATTAATCATTCAGGACTATACTATACTTCATCTCTCCCATTTGCAGACAGCATATTATGTGATCTTGTCGGCGACGATGTACACCTTCCTCAGAGTTTGCAAAGCAGAATAAAATACTGAAAGAGCACAGACACCTACTAATATAGCTGTTGGCTTCCTGTGCATGTACATCAGTTTTGAAGTGTATTATCATCATATACTGTATACATACTATCAGTACTGATCTGTATCTTGTGAATTGTGTTTTGAAGACTGTAAGAAAAACATTCTATTGCAGCTTTAAAGTAGTACCATTAAGCATACAGTGCCTCTGGGAAGTTAGACATGGACAGAGTCCTACATGTTTGCACCGACGCACTTTTTTAAAATCCACTTCCAAACAAATAACCCCGTATTCTGGTCCGGTCTGCTGCACATCTTTGTGCTGAACTTTACATGAAAATTTTCCTGAAATCAACCCTGAAGAAGGTCGAATGTGAAGTTTTCACTGTAAAAGTACGAGCTCAGTGGACATACTGTAGTGTTCACATCCTCTCTTTATAAGTTGGTGACTTTAAATTGATTTTAATATTTTTCTTTTATAAGTGGGTGTGCCTTTAAACCATGAATGTCAAGTCATCAAAACCGTGCGGCTCGTAAAATCATAAACAAGTACAGGGTCAGGAAGTTCATTTCGTGTCATTGTTTAAAAGCACAACAACTTTTAAATAGAAATGGCGACATTAGAATTAGATTAAATATAAAGCAAACGGCAAATCTCGATGCTGTCACTTCTTTGAATTTATATCCTCTTTCAGTATCAATTAAAATTCAAACCTTTATTCTGTCTTTGGTGATGTTCACAGGGTGATAAAAAGTACACCTTGACATTTAAAAAGCTGAAACTTCCCTTTGTTTTTTATTGCATTGCAGTTGTCCTTGATGGGTTTTGTTCGCAAATTATTAACTGTGAACATAAGCAATAAATTGAAAGGGTGATGTATATGGCAGTTGATGGTAGTAGTAAGGTCAGGTCACAGACTGAAGTAAAACGCAAAGATGATGCAGGTGTTTTAAATGAAGGACTCCCTCAATATGGTACTTTTAGTGCGGCACTAGTATATTACAACCCATGAAAACTAGATAGTATGAATAGTTTACACAAACAGGTGAAAATTAGAGAAAGGTACATGTTAACATATTATAAATGTTTAATGCAAAATTAAACCGTAAGCATGTGATACATACACATATATCCTGTAATCATGAAAATTAAATTAATAGACAAACATGTACACAGAATGTATGCTGCAAAATTTGGCTCACACATGTGTGTTCCTGCTACTGCAAGTCTGCAGAGGAGCTGTCCTGCACCACCTTGGATGGTGTAAAGGCTGGAAGATGTGGGGGTTATGAGAAATTGAAAATTTGGAGTAAATATATCAAAATAGATACCTCTGGGAGTCTTCAGCTATTAACATTTCCCACATTTGGACTTTAAATTCCTAGTTCAAATTGATCGAGCAATGAACTTCATATTTTTATGCTTTTCTGCTTTGAAACCACTGATCATGTTTTTCTCCCAATCTATTATTCTCCACAGGTCAAAGGTGAGGTAGAAAAGAAACTCGGAAAGCAATTTGATACTTTCAAAGCAACTCTCTTCTCAACTCAGGTCGTTTCTGGAGTCAATTACTTCGTAAAAGTAAGCCACTCTGGCAAATTCTTGGCTGATTACTTTGTTGAAAAGTTTTTTATGTCATGTTGT
>VJOZ01024359.1:0-10943 GCA_009801055.1 Stichopus horrens | reverse complement strand
GAGAGCACAAAGTATGTTCTTTTTGCTGGTAAGAGAAGCTCTGTATTGCTTTGCTGCTTCAGATTGTTGCGGATTTTCAAAGAAAGGCCTCTTCTGTACTAAGTAGCAGGAGTAGTTCCATCAATGTAAGATCATACAATGTAAGATCATACAATGTAAGATCATACAATGTATGTGATTGTAAGTTCATCATGTTGTTGAACAAAATTTCTTGAAAGGTGTAAGCATTAATGTTCAGGGTATTGCAGAAAATTCTGGAATATTTAATCTGCTCAGACAGGTACAGGTATGTTGTAGTAAATACCGTTTCAGTGAACTCTGTATGTGTGTTACTTGTCAATGGCCTGAATTCGCAGTAACATAGATAAGGATCTCCCTTTATTGCTCACCTTTTGCAGTTCCACTGGCAAACATTGTGGAGGGAGAAGCTCAGCAATCACTTAGGATCAGCCCCATAAACATCAACAGCACCCTTAGTGTGTTGACCTGAGACTGACCCAGTGACACAGACTGAAACTGTACATGGTCTTCCCTATTATGTCATGAATGCTGAATTTGTTCCTTGTGGTTATATTTTGGTGTTACATCAGACAAGCCATGTATTGTCTTGATCAGAACGAAGATGTAGCAAAAAATTATATCAATGCTTTCTTTTTATCCCCACAGGGTGTACCACCAGCCAGTTTTGAGAAGGTCACTGACCCCAAAATCAAACAGATTATCAATGGCTGTATTTGCACCAAGAGAGAAGATAGGTAAGCTTAAATAGTAATTGTGGGTTATGAAAGGAAACCTTGGAGACTTTGGCTTTTTTTTTGTTATTTATTGGTAAACAGCTGGCTTCACCAGATCTCCATAGTATTGTCATTGACTGATCTTCACCTCCCCTTCACTCAGTCTGATTGTTTGTCTTGGTGAAAGCAACCAAGATTTATAACTTTAGCTAAACACCTCAACTCACTGCAGCATCGTCATCACCTGGTAATGAGAGACATATGCATGTAATGTCTTGACCTAGTTGTGGGTTCACATGCAATGAATGGAATTGTTGGCAGGAATGTATGCATCAGACTTGAAAGTGTTGATAGATGATAAAATTCCCGATTTGTTAACAACATTCATTTTGAAGGGTAGCTCAACAAATATAAAGTTTGTGCCAACGGGCGTGTCTCTGGTGTGGCAAGTGACTTGAGACTGGCACGCATTGCTTCGGAATTTAGGATGCCCTTCCAAACCGGCACAGCTTTCATGAAAATATGACAGCTGCTAGGCAGACGGAGATGACATGTACTCTTATTTCGATTGGTTAATTGGCAAGTTACCATCTTCATACTTGAAATTTGTGCATTTCTTGACTTGAAACAAATTATTTTCAAGTCATTTCCAAATTAATCCTCTGCATGAATGGCAGGTAGATTAAGTCATTCAGGAAATTCAGTTAATCCAAGTTTTTGGTAATTCTTGTACCCATTTCACACTATCGCCGTATGATGTATTTTGGATATATGTCAGTAGCCGACTGCATGGTAGTGGCACTCCTGTGGAATTTGTATCTTTGTAGGGGATTACATGTGAAGTACTGCAGTAGAAGTTTCCTCCAATTTCAAAATGAGAGATTTCACTTTGCCAAAAGGCTGCATTTATTTGTGTTTTTCATTATGTCTGCTTATTGAATGTTTATCCATTGAAAGGATATTCTCAGGTATGTTTGCTTTTAATCGCAACATTGACCTTTCCGTTATTGACTCGTATATAACTATTTGTGTGTTCTGAACATTCCATTCGACGTTCCTTCCCGTCTGGTGTCACTAGACTTGGTGTCGTGTCATCTCATAATAACCGACATGTTGAAAATTTCACAGTTGTAGAGATGTTGTCGTTCAAGAGTGGTTCAACAGTGGTTCATGTAACTATCATCTTGAAGTTCGCCGAGTGTCATAATTACTTCCATCTTGCCCTGCACTCTTCTTTTCCTTTTTTTTTACTGGGGGTTATTGAGGGGGAGAATAGTGTTCAAGGACTGAAACAATATATCTATGATACACTTTGTCCTGCAAACAAATTGGAAGTAAGTCAGTGTTCTTTATATGTTCTTTATAAATCCTGCGATGATTTAACTTCCAAAATTGAAAGGCAGACATTTGTTTTTACAAAGTGGAGTTTGTGAAGAATCTGACCTCCACAAGATGAACAGAAGACAATGGAATTACAGTTCATCGAAGGTTATCGTCGCCCAGGCCTGATCCTCAAAGTACCAAGTACCCTAGGAATAAAAAAAAAAAAATGAAACAAAAACATGCAGGTACAAGAAATATGTATGATCATTTGCACGTCGTTAATTGCTGCCAAATGGTTGACATTTAACTTCCTCCTTTCAGCTGTAACTTAAGGACAAAAGAGATATGATAGCAAATTTGATTTATTTTGTAATCTGCATTTCATGAAGTTTTCCTTTTCATCAATTAATGAACATATTTTGCTTTCTATTGTGAAGGTGGCTTTAAGCAGAAGGTAATTTTGATTTCCTGGCTTAGATGAGTTTCAACTTCTTAACAGGATAACCAGTGCAAATATTTAAATAAACATATTCTTCTGCCAGTCAAATTGAAGGGTGTACATTGTCTGTATAGAACAAAAATGCCTTAGGATTACCAGTAAATTTGAGATAAACGACATATTTGAATTGAAAACAATCATGTCTTGCCTTATGGTAGTTTCAAGTTACCTTTGCATCTCCCCCTAACCTCTTGCTTAAAATATTTAGAATTGTAAACTAACTAAGAACAGACAATACCTTGCAAGATAACCCCTTCTACTTGAAGAAGAGGAGAATGTTTTTTTTTTTAAAAATTCAACANNAAATTCCTATCAGATTCTATTGTACTAGGTATGCAATATTTAGAGGGTTATAATGTAAACTTTAGTTTATAGTGTTTCAAACTCTGGCACACTGACAGTGAACCTTTGCCATGAATCAATCAAATGGGGAATATCAGTCATTGATGGTTTGCCAAAGATCACCCCTCATTTATCTCTGTCAGTTTTAAAGGAGAATACAGTACGGTGGGATGCAGACCGATGACACATCTCTCCCCATGTCGTTCCTCGAAGTAGACAGCAATAAAAAAAATGTGCACTTTTAAAAGATTATGGAAAAGAAACCGACTGATCGCATGAAGTTTGGACTTAGAATGGCTTCAACTGACAGAAAAGGAAGCTTAAACTTGAAATTTGTCGTTGAAACTGGGGGAAAACCATTTGTCAATCAACAGAGAGGATAATACTCTGCAAAAATGTCGACTGATTGTAGTCAGTTTCTACTTTTATATCATTCCATGGTGATTTGTTATATTGTTCGTATTGGAGAAAAATTTCCATAAAATACGAATTTTTTACAATTGCCTATCCTCTTGAAGCAGGTTTTTTGGTCATTTTTGTTGAAAAGTGTCCCCTTATATGTGACTGAACTTCCAGATTTGTCACCATGTTTGATTCTGGGTATTCATGGAAGGTCAAAGGTCTTGAAAAACTGTGGAGACAATATATACATGGTGAAGATATTAAGAACTTGTTTGTTTTTTTGCACTGTTTGCTGACAGAAACAAAAATACGAAGCACATGCGTAGTTATCTTCCCCGTAGTTGGACAGTGAGATGAGATCTGTGTGTAATAATTAACTTTCTGAAAGCGTGGATGTGACCAAAAACTGGCAGGTGATGTGCCAAGCCTCCTGTTAAAGTGTAATCTTTGATCCTGCCTCAGATGCTGTGGATTTTGTGCCTCTTCTATTTCGGGGTACAGTAGAGATGCACACAGAGAGTGAATGAAAGGAAGCTTTTAAATGTGGGTAGAATATTTATTGGAAAAAAATTTGTCTGCCATGCAGCTGCAGCATGTTAAACTTATTCTGGATGAAATGTAAGTCTTACATATTTACTTGCCAGCAACCACACACACATTTTGACACAGTGTTTCTGATAAAGAAAATGAATCGTAGGTGGCTTAAATTATCATTCTGACGCTGTAAACTGGTGGTAGCAGGTGTAAATTACCAGCAACATTTTTGCTTGGGTTATGTGCCACATGTCATTTCAGTTTGGAACAAGGTGAATGCGAGTGAACAAGATATAGCAAAGCATCCACACAGCAGTGTTTGCACCTGGTGCCTGACTGCCAAGACTCAATCCTGACAAAGTGCTACTCGGATTCAAAGTTTTGACTTAATGTATCCCAATAAAACTCAGCATGTATCACTAACAAAGAACAGTTCATTGTCATGCCCATACATAAGATACACTGTGTAACATTCTGCAAAGCAAGTGATGGTATCGTGAGTTAACAATGACCTTATGTTTTGGGGGTACCAACTATGGACTGTGGTTGTCCGTGCTCAAATGTTGGACTCAGTGCAGACATTACATGTCTACCACTCTTTGAATGCCCAGTGCTAACAAATATTAAAACCCCCACCATTTTTTTTTTCAATGTGACCAAAATATGATCGACGGCATCAGACGTAATCGCATTTAATTGTGCGTGTGTCTTCGGTTATAATCTGCTGCTGCTGTGTGTATTATAGTAACTAAAACACAGGATCAAATGCTGCACCGTGTCACTGCAAAGAGTGTCCTGTGATGATTTAGTGTTTGTTGATTTGTATGTACAGATGGAGGAAATAATCCTCTCTAATTTCAACAAAGTCCACCAGATTGGATTGCCGGGACACCAGGAAACATTTGCCGTGGCAGAACCACTCTCACTGTACAGTCGCTATGCTAGGTGCGTTGCAGTCAATGATGGTGGCTTCATCTGTGTTCTCGTTAAGGCAATCCAGCATTTGTCTCTTGAATCCCTCCCAAAGATGGGTCTCATCCTTGAAAATCGTGCACATGTCCACAGCTGAGGTGGTAGTTAAAATTATAAACACACACAATAAGTTGCAATAAAATCTTTACCATGTGACAACTCTCTCCTTGATTTTGGAAATCCCTCCCAAAAATTTTATTTTGAGAGGGTTTTCCTCCCCGGTTTTAATTCCTTAGTGTGAACAGTGGTTGGTCTATTTGTTAAGACCCAAAATTAAATCAGTGATTCTTAACAGTCGTATGTGATCCTTGACATTTATAGTTTAATATTTAGTTTGATATTTCCAGGCATTATATGCATACCACATCATTGTGTTTTGTGTGTTGTAAAGAACTGCCATTAATTGAGGGGGATGTGAAGTTAGTCTGCTTTAAAGGGAATTGGGACATTAAAAATGCTGAAATATGGCATATGAACAATGTAGCTTTTAACACTGGTAAAGCATTTAACATAAAGAGAGCATATTTTAGCTCAAATAAACATGTACAAAAGTTTCATCTTCTCAAAACATGATTCACAAGATGAGTGTATGTAAAATTTTTGATTTTTGGAAGTTTGGGTGAACAAGGTAGTCTTGACCAATAAGCAAAGGAATTTCTGGATTTTCGGAAAGATTTTCGGGAAAGATATTTTCGGGAAAGATTTTCAGGAAGATTCGGAAAGATTTTCGGAAGGATTTTTGGAAAGATTTTCGGAAAGATTTCGGAAAGATTTTCGGGAAAGATATTTATGGAAAAGGAGGACACTGCCCTGCCTTTTTTTCAGTAGTCTATCATTCTTTGTCCACAAATATTGCTTTTTATGTGATGATATTTCTTCTGTAAGACAAATGCCCTTTTTCCCTATAAGCAGCATGTAGCCAGTTTCCCATTTGCCTGTGTCATAGGAACCGTTAACTCTTAAGTTAGGGCACTCTTCATTAATTTCTGTGGTGTTGAACTTCCTTGTCATGGACTTTGTTTTGATAAAGAGTTTGTCACCTATCACAACTTTTTCTTTTTTTAGATTAGAGAAACAGGTGTTGTAAACTTTTTCAATGACCTTGGAGCAACTCTAGGCGGAAGATTTCCTTGATTATCTTTTGGTCCTACATCCTCCTCTAGAAGAGAGAAAGGGAAAAAAATTGGGCAAATGGTACTACCATTACACTTGCTATGGGACTGATGATACATGTTAGCATCGAAGGTTATTGGTGGTAGTTATCATATCAGTGTGAGATTAAGGCAGAGCAATTTTTAGAATGCAGTCAGGCTATGCAGTGGGGGATTTTACATTTAGGACGACATTTTTATCTTCATAGCACGTAGGGTAGACTATGTTGGTTGATATATAGGCCTTCCTGTATGTAATGAGACACACGTTCATCTCTCACTGAAACTGTACATCTTTCTGATCCCAACACCCAAATCTGAGTCTTTGAGATACATCCAATCTGCTGCGGGCACAGGACGGGAAAAATGTAAGTTATGATGCAACGTATAAGCCATCAGCCTATGTCCCACACTTCTTTGGCGGTCCAGGCCCACAGTCTCGTACCGTACGGTGAAACTGATACCTGTAAGTCAACACACCGAAACCATAGCTTTTAGATACCCACACAGCATTTTCAAGTTGCTGTTTCACATCACTTGGCACAGGTAAATGCACATGGTATACCTGCATAATTACTTTTGTTGGCAATGTGCATAAGACTTTTATCTGTTGAACATTGCATAACCACACGGTTGGTAACTTCTTACATCAGTGTTAGGCAAAACTGAGGCATGAATTGTCATTATGTACTGACATAACATTGGCCACAGGAAGTCGTAATAGTACAGTGATCACTGCAGACTCTATCCTTCATCATGAAAAGACTCATAAACAAATAATTTTCCTTTTCTCTATTTTTTNNGGGGTCATAACTTGTTTGAAGAGACACATAGGCACAGAATGAAATCTCTCCAGGCACATTACTAATTTACCATCATACAGCCAGTGACTTTGTAATTGTGCGTCGTCACATCCTAGGCTCAGCAGCTCTGTGTCAGGTGTATCGAATATGCTGATTAAGTTGTCAGAAGCAATGAAGGCAATGTTGCTGTCATTTGGAACTTATTCATTAAGGAATCTCCTTCTAATTATAACTTTGGAAATTGACTCAGTGAGATATCCTTTCAATAAATTAGTCAAAGTGAAATAATAATGCCCCACAGTAAAAGAGGTCTTCAGAGTTAAAAGTCTCTGTGAATTCAGCATATGTGGAATGTGAGACCCATCGAAGCAGTCATGGCATTCATGATTGTTAAGCCATCATGAAGGCCCAGACTTGATTGTGAAAGGGTCTAATCCTTTACACAAAGAAAATGTCTGGTTACTGGTTTTGCTCAAATGGTCATATACAATGGTGGTATTCTTTCAAGGATGTTGCTTGGCTTTTGTAAATTCCTAGAAAGGTGGTGAGGTCCTAAGCTCTTTCAACCGTATCCAAATTTTGAGATGAACTTTTCTTAATTATGGATATTCCTGTGTCTGTTTTTCTACACAAAGTGATTTCGGCCAAACTTCAAAACCGATGTTTGAAAGAACGATCTGGTATGAGAAAGAAATGTCAGTCAAAGCAGCACTGAATTTTTGTCATCTTGTTTTTCATAGCCATATGGGATCCTTGCTTTAGTTGTGACCATTTATTGATCAGACAGAAGGGGGATGGCTTGCTTTGTAAGTTATGTTGCTGATTGATGTGTCTCATTGTAGCTGCAAACAAAGAAATGCAACTTGCAACAGTCCCTTCCAATTATAGTTGTTACCATGGTAATGCTTCGTCAGCACTCAGCTCCTCACATTTCTGAGGTTTTTGATGAAGCGATAAACCTGGAAGTTATATAGCCCTTGCTTCTTCCAAGGAGTCATTTTAGACAGGGGTGCCTATGCAACCAGTTGATTGGGGTCTACTGTTACACTGCAAACTGATCCCAAGTCAAATGGGATGTAGAAAAAAGTGAAAAAAGTTTTTTTTTGTGTATCTGTATGACAGTGTGTGTTTTGACATAATGTATGTATGTGTTTGTGATGTTGACACTGGCATGGTAGATCACAGAAGTTGGCATGGGTAAAAAAAAAAAAAACTGGAGCATCTCAGTTTTAAAGTCATTCATTTCTCAGTATTACATCCTAAGTATGCCATACCCTGGAGTCTCTCTCTTCACCATTGTAGAAACTGTTTTTCATTAGCACGTCATGCATATAACAGTACCGATTAGTTTTGCCTCTTGTTTGGATCGTACCATCGACAGGGTCAATAGCTGCAGTGACTTCATAGACTTTCTAAAGGAATTAAGAAAGTGAAATCTCAAGCTAAGCCAGTTATGGTTGGCTAAGATAATTTGATACTCCATCCTTTGTTCAGAATTGTCACAGCTCGCCATCACTTTCGAAATAAACAAATATCCCACACTCGTACTACTATTCTCTTGATATCGATATTGAAATCAAGCGGTCAAATGCAGTTGCTGGCTGGTTGATATCCACTGACCATTGCCAGTAACTTTCAATAAGCCTGTGTCTGTTTTATGATGTGAGTAGCAATCATCTGACCGACTGAAAGAATAATTCACGTTTATTGCCCTACTTAGCTCTTAAAGTACCCGTACAGCTGATATATTTGTTGATCATAATTGAAATGTCAAACCAGGTATTTCTACCATGAGGCATTGTGTAATTCAGAAAAGTCATATTTAAAAGTCTGTCACTGATGAACAGCATCATGCTACAAGCTTCAACTTCCTTTAGAATGCCTGGAAGGACTATACTTTATACCTGCAGGAAGTCATAATGATCAGGTATTTGTTTTATCTAATGGTGAAGTAGTTTCTTTTTTATTTCTGTGGCTATGTTTACCTGTGGAAATGGTTCAGTGTATATGCAAGTGGTAAAAGGATCACAGGATGTCCATGTCGAACTTACCATATTCCAGCACCTCCCCCGCTTCCATGTATGTGAAGAAAAAGTCCGTTCAGTTGCCTGCGACCACATCCTTTCCGACAGACTACATTACTCCATGCCCAAAGAAACAAAAGCATCATTTAAAGGAGAATTCTTCATGCGACCTACACAGAAGACACACATTCGGCGGTAATTGTCTCAAGAGTGGCACGCCTTCACACATCCTATGTGAACATAAAGTAGTTCCAAAATGGCATTGTTGGGTGCTTAACTTTCTTGTAAAAATTTGCTTTAACATTGTAACAAGTAGAAAATGTTTTCAGATGACATTAAATATTGACAGCAGATGCAGAGCAATTTTCAGTCAGCTTCAACTTTAGACACATATATACCTCTTAAAGTATGAATGTTCACATATTTTTGAGCTTTTGCCATCCATTT
This sequence comes from Stichopus horrens, assembly GCA_009801055.1. Lineage (NCBI taxonomy): Eukaryota > Metazoa > Echinodermata > Holothuroidea > Aspidochirotida > Stichopodidae > Stichopus > Stichopus horrens. The sequence continues at coordinate 1,712 of VJOZ01024359.1, read as the reverse complement.
GAAGTGCCCTCCTCCCCCCCCTTTTCTCGACTTCACTCGATGATTAACACGTACAGCTGTTGTGCCAAGTCAGCATCTTTATTGCATACATTTGTAAGTTTTCACCAATATGTGCCTACAATGTGGAGTGCATGGTGTAGTGGACAGCACGCACAGTAGGACCGAATGAAAAGAGTTAATGCTGTTTGCAAGGTATGTTTGTCTGATTTGCTGCTCAGTTTAATTTATTTGCTGATGTGTTTATGATAGTGAAGAAAACTAAATTAAGATGGATCAGCTAACCTCCTTGGAACAGAACAATGAACTTCAGCCGTTACAGTTAAAGCAGCTTGGATCTACAGCATGTTTGGTATCTGGTGATGAAGCACTTTAGCAGACATACACTACACAAGAATCCCTTGCAACTGCCAATGTTCAAACTTGCAAAAGGCTATCAGATTGTATCCAGAACAATTTGCTCTCTTTGTTTTGACCTTCTTAGTGCCTCCAGACTTCATAGTTCGTATCACTCTAACACTGTGAACAAACCTAGGATTTACATGTCTGTAGGAAAGACTTCCAATTTGTAAAAATGTGTCTCCAAAATCTGTGGAGTTCAAAACACTGTCTTTGCTTGTAGTATAATTTGTCTTCTGTCTTGGTCAGGCCTTACTGGATTCTTCAACATGATTCAGTATGTTTTCTTAACCCCCAAGGACAAAGCGTTACTCTTGACTTTAGATAGCTTCAATAATTTACGATTGGTAGTAGCAGTTTCTCTGTTTTGTTGCAGTGTTACAGAAGGGTAAAAATAGGCTCTTGCTGAAATACACTGTGTAATATTTATGAAAGCTACAATGGTACTTCTGTACCTGAAGGCAGTATTGATAAATTTGAAAGAAAGTTAAGGTCAAATTGCGATGAGTCAGTACGGAAGGAAAGACATTGTTTTCCCATCGACCCATCCAGGTACATGCTACACAGCATTCTCAAGCACTCCGAAAATACAACAAAAGTGCACTGCCATTTGCGCATCAGTAAGTAAATGATTGATTTTAGTTGCTGAGGAAGCGAATAAGGTATTATTCAATGTAGCATTTTGCCAGCTAAAAGAGCTTCAATACTTGGTTAGTACTAAATGTTCCTTCATTCTTTCTCTATCCCCCTCCCCGTCCCCTGTATATCCCCTGCCATTAGAGAAGGCTTTGGACATAATGTGGGAGTGGGATGTCTGTGCGTGAAGGGGATGATATCCACACACAGGAGGGTCTGCAGTTCATGGCACCACTCTTGACACGTACAGGCACACCTGTTCTTCGTTCCGCCGTGCCAGTCATCCATCCCCGTCATGCAAGCTTGGGTGATATGGTTTGTTGCCAGGGCGAAGAGTCTTAAAAAGAGAACAAATAGCAATGCCAAACTTTGGCCCAATTATTAATGACCCTTGGGGATTGGATTGATGTGATTTTTCACTTTTATTCCTGGTTGTCTTCTTTCTTGGAACTTAGCAGTCATGTGTGTGATACTTGGGATTATAGTGTCGTGCTGAATTTTGAGAGGCAGAAAGAATTGAAAGTAACACCTGAGGATGGGGTACTTCTTTTATAGTTAATTAAGGTACAAGGGAAATAAAAATAACAACAGACCACTGCGGTGGGTGGCATTGGTAGAGGTGGTGCTTCAGTAAGGCAAAACAAGGTGGTCACCTTAAGACATAAATTATAAATAGCAAC
>VJOZ01024344.1:10692-27012 GCA_009801055.1 Stichopus horrens | reverse complement strand
TTGTCACAACTGAAGCATTTAAAAGCTCCCACAGTGGTATCATGGAATTTCTGATGACGAGTATCATTTCACCATTCTGTGATTGGTTACACTTCAGCTTGCTACGACTGATGTCATTATAAAGATTGTCATAAAAAGGTATCCTTACTGGAACTTTCCATGCAAAGGTATCTTTTGAGCCATGCCATGAGTAGCATCAATTAGCTACCAGTCTACCATGACTGGTGTCACTGAAGTTTGTCCTAACTCTTCTCACTGCAACTTTCAGGAGACGGTCTGCCATGAACTGCTATTATTTTGAACTTGTATCATGGGAGAAGTCAACCATACCTGTGGGAGCATTATTTTTTTTTAATATTGATCTGTCATGATTTTCATTGTTTGATATTCCATGATGGATGTCAATGTGTCATGGAGTCACTGGAATTATCAGAAGTCATAGTTATTATTTTCAGTGGAACAATTCATGTTGTTCTTCACAAAGGTTTTGAAGTGGGTGGAATTTGGTATGTTGATGACAAGTGTAATAAGAATCTATTGGTCTAACTCTCACTGTACCATATAAAACAAGGCCAAAACTGAAACTATGACCACTCTAATTCAAGGATGGCATCTGGATGAGGAAACGGTATAGGAACCGGAGAAATCAGTAGGGGTGATGGAGAAATTGGTATAGGAATCGGAGAAATCTGTAGGGCAGCCAGAGAAATCGGTATGGGATTAAATTGTGATGATACAATGTCTGTGAATTGATTTATCTGATTATCATCTTGCAAAATTCAAAAGGGACCTCGTAACTGAAGTGGTCAGTAACTGAGTATTTTCCTCAAATTCTGCCTGGATGGATGGTCTTTTGAAATATTTGTTTACAGAAAAAATCTCACAAAATATAATATATCTCATCTTTTAGTTTACTCTGTCATTTTAAAGGTTTATTCTTCAGGCTGAATGTTATCATTGTTAATATAATAATATAATCCTTGTTGCCCACCACATTTCACTTTGATGAATGAATGGTAATTAGTAAAACATTTCCCCCCCACCTCCCTTGGCCATTCTCCTTTTTCTCATTGTGAGAGTTGCAAGGTGTCTTTGAAGAACAGGCATATGGTGAAGGCGATGCTTACGTAAAGTAAATACAAGCATGAGAGTGATGACCCAACTCAGTCACATGAGCAGATAAACTATCTTTATTTAATAAAAAAAAATCTGGCAGTTAGTACAAATTCCAAAGAGTACTTAAGTAATTGTTGCAAAAATTAAAAGTCACCTTAAAATGAAATATTATTGATACTATGTACAAATATGTTATCTGATCAAATCCTTTGTTCGCTGACTATTTCTGACTGCATGTTCGTCGCGACACACAAGTGGCGGCACATTCCACAGAAGGATATTTTACACATGTACAAAAGGTTTGTTAAAAGTGTCTGTGAAAGATTCCTGGTGGTGTCCATATCAGGTACTGGAGGGACAGTTGCCAGCCTAGAAAAGACTCAAAGACAATCTGTCAATAAATAGCTAAATACAGACATAATATTAAGCAGACAGTGTAGAGATCAAAGGTGGAGTTGTAGTTAATAGTTAAATAAAAAATAACAGATAATACCTTCACTTGAAGTTATACTGTCTACAGGATCACTGAAACTGGGATTCCTTTGGAGCAATTCCCATTCTGGATCCTATTTCTACAGGATCAATTTGCATCACTTTGAACCACTTTCCTATCATTCTTAGCACCAATGTGCCTCCACTATTAAAGCTGCTTTGATATGATTTAGACACATATAGTTTGCCGGTAGAGGAAAAGTAAAAATGTGGTTAATTTGGTCTTCACACTGATATCATGTGAATGACCCAAAACACACCAAGTAGATATCGTAACTTAAGGCCAGAGGAATGATTATGTTTGGAATGATATTCAAAGTTAAAGCGGAAAATATTATGGAGGTAAATTGCAACAAATATTGGTCATGAGGCACCAGAAAGCACCAAAGATCCCGGAGCTTTCAAGGTTCACTTTGGCCCACACTAAGCAACATATGTACAATATTGTCTGGTACAGTGGATCAGATATTCAATCATTAGAAAATTTGAATTCACTGGTGTACACTGGATGCAAGCAGGAGAAGACAAATGTAATATGAATACTAATGTGAGTTATGGAATTGTGTAATGGAAGTGTCATACTTAAAGCTCAACATAGTTTCTTCGAGTGCATTCACTTAAAAATGCCCAAAACTGAAACATTTGTCAAACACTTACGGCATAGTTTCATCGAATATTTTGGTATCGAAAATTAATTTCACAAAAAGCAGTCTAGGCATATCAGGGATTAAAGTGGAATGAAAAGGTAAATTATGAACTTGTCAATGAACCTGTCCTTCCTATTCATCATACACTTCATGTCCTGCTGAATGTATTTCCCAACATAATGTGTTTTGCAAAGTTTTACCTTTATCGCATTTCATTTACGATACGTTGATTAGCTTAAACGAAAAACGGAAGTAATTACCAAACATAAGGAAAATGCATCATAAATTGGCCAACCAATCTACATTGTTTAGCAGCTTGAGAAACTTTTCAAAGAGGTTATTTGCTTATTCATATTAGTGATTTGTGATTGAAAAACTTCAGCCTTGTGTCTTCAAAATGGCAAATGCAGTTTACATTGCACTTGTTTCCCTCAATCAACAATTTTTTCAATTCACATTACATCTCTTTGATTTAAACAAAGAAATTAACATCAGAGAATGTCTACATGTGTAGACTAGAGGGAAGTTGGTAGAGGAAGGGTTGGGGGGTGAGACTAAGCTGGGACTTGTGATGCAGACAATGATGAGGAGATACAAAATTGTAACTGCAAAATTATCAAGCCTGACCTTTTCTCATCTGTGTGGTAAATCTGCCAACAATTTATCCAAATTCTGGATAAAATTTTCAAAATATTCCTAGCAATATTTGGTTCTATGTTTAAATAGCAACTTAAGTACTCTGTGCATGGGCTTCTTTCTCTGTTTCTATTTTTTATTTTTGCAGATTTTATCCTGAGAGTTATCTAATGGGCACTAGAGTGTCTCAGGCTAAAGCTCGAGAGCATAATTTAGTATTAAGCTTATTGGCTTTGTGTTTGATCTTATTTTGATCTCTTGCATTTAATCTTGAGATGTTTTTTAACCTTGAGCGACATCTCCCGGGCTCATGATTGCTCTCATCCAGTCTTCTCTCTCTTCTGGTGTTGATGCCTGGAAGACGAACATTTTCCCTTTCTGCGTCACCACGCTGAAGAGGTTCACTCGTGTCTTGTTCTTTACTGTCACCTCTGTTGATGAAAGGAAGACCAAAAGAAGCATCATTTAGTCATCGAGCTTTCAATTTGGGTAAATGTCTCAGCTGGGTAACTTGCAATTTAACCAAAGCAACCGGCGATTTCAAGTTTTGATTGTGGTTTCTACACTTACTGGCAAATAATGACCACAATATCATATCAAATTAAAATGACATTGTCTGTGTATTGGTATGGCAAAATTATTATTACCCAAACATCTGCCATGGAGTTACTGTTAACAATTTGCAAGAGAAAACAAAGCAGTAATCGGGAGTTTAGCGAACATGTGATGGTCAGACCAGTCCTAGAGTACATCTGATTGATCACTGAGTAGCAAAGATATTCTAGTCATACTCAATTACTTGTGAACAAATTTGAGCACCTGATTGTGAAGTCTGGATAGCATTATAATATTCAATCTCCTCAGATAAAGACAAAATGGTGACTCAAGGTAGTTTTTGTCCATGTGAGGGGGGGATGAAGATTGTAATGAATTTTCAATTACTCTTCTTTTGCAAATTTTAGACATTGGATCTACACTAGATATGGTTAACCACCTCCATAGCTGTTACACAACATGAATTGTCCTGTTTAAGGATAGTTCAGATTATCATTATGACACTTTTGTGCTTCCTGCAACCTTTTTGCAAAACTTTTTCATGTATGCAATGAACGTACAAGCAAAAAGTGCCATGTGTCATCTTAGAGAGACCTATCGCAAACTTTTATTGCAAATTATGAATCACTCATATGTTGTCACATTCTCTGTTGCCGTTTGATGAAGTATCTGTTGATACAAAGTAGTGAATAACTCCTGTTTTTTTTTTTATTTCAGTTTTAACAGAGATGCACGATCAGCACAGAATGGAGATTGCTGACTTTTACCTAGCTACGAGAAAAACAGAGAGAGCAAAGAACCAGAAAAACTGGTCCCGCCATCCCTTATGTTAAGGTAATAGAGAACCTTGTTTTAGCAGCATGCTTTCTGTATGATGAGAAGACAGTCTGACCAAAACACCTTAATTAAAAAAAAAGATATTTTGCTGTAATACAAAGCTGTGCTTAAAGAGCAAAAAAATGTTTTAAAATAATTGAAGCATGAAAATCTTTCATCATCTTTCTGGTTCACTCTATATATGTTAACATAGAGTTTGCCCAGAGTCAACAAATTCTAGAACACCCCAGGCAACTTATCAAAGTAGGTGAGTGGCCTGTGATGACATCATGGCAAATATGCTGAAAATGCTCTCTCCTCCTATAATAACCTACTTTGTATGTTTGTCTTGCTTGAGAATGACACCACTGAACTAGATCCCTCACTGTCAATGTATTCCAAAATTTCTGGCCACCTTTTATGCTACAGTATAGTTTGATTTGAAGAACACTTGCCAACATTGTTCATGAATCAATTTCATGCTATATGGCATGAGAGAGTTTACATCATGATTACTGTAAAAGATGATGTCATCCTTTGGACTATTGCCAGATGCTTTAATGAGCCTTTAAAAAAGTTTGAGACATCCGTACTGACTCATAATGTTACTCTTCACTTTATACAAGAGCAGAAAAGTTCAATGCATGAGTAAAAGGTGGTTTGCTTAGAAGAGCAGCTAATACGCTCGACACATGCATGCTATACAGTGCACCATCATGGTATACACTGTTCACGTACTACAGGGTATAGAATTAAAGGAAGCAATACGAGCAAGAAACACAGGTGATGGAATGAAACCAGAGATTCAGTACAGCATGCTGTCCACCCACATCAAGGTGAAAATGTATCTAGACCTACAAAATATGTCAAAAGTTAGAATATTTACAGACTGTGCAAGGAAAAAGAAATGGGATATTCAGTGGTTTGTGAGCAATTCCATCCTAACAAAACATTCCCATAGTATTTACAGCTTCAATCATAAGGTTATCTTTTTATCTCTACAGAAAAACCACCCTGCAAGGGAAAAAAAAAACAAACAATATGAATTCAGGGCAATATCCTGCTAGAGAAGAGTTAGTGTTCCATCACCGCAATATAAGAGGGCAATTTACATACTGTAAAGCTCTGTACCTGCATCCTGAGTCTGCTCGACAGTGTTCACTGTACACCACCGTATGGGAACTTCCCCTAGTGGCTTTTCCCCGGTCGCCTACGCAAATAAAAGAAGTAGAGAGAGAAAATGCAAGCAAACGGTAATCAATTTCTTTTAATAGACTTAACAAAGGAATTGAATAACAAGGAAATAAAGTTAAGAAACCCCATTTGTTAATCATATACTTAGATATACTTAGCATCAGCTGGAAAAGTTTAGTTGCAAGTTATCAACATTTGCAGCTCCTGTGGTTCTCTGTCAGTTTAATTGACTCCCCCACCCACAGACAATGTCAGGTTTTGTATATGATTGATATAAAACAAGCTGTATCTACTTTTGAAATCAAACTGAGTCAATAGGGTCATCATCAAGCTAATGACCTTTAGTGGACTGACAAAAAGGAGCTGTCAATGAAATGTTGACGTTGGAATTACGAAAAACCCTCACCACATACATCATGGGGGGTGGAGGGATGCGAGCTAACAGAGGGTGGACAATTACTGTTGTGATATTGCAATTACCACATCAGCTACAACATCAGGAAGTTGATGAGGACTTACATTGTGATACATAATAGTGCACAACACAAAAGTGCAGTAGGATCATTTAAGCAAAGTTCCCAGGAAAACTTTAAATCAGTGGGTGAACATTAGGCAGGCAAGTCCTTCAGAGAATCTAGTTCCAAACCACAATCCAAACAACAGTCCCTTGTAATCGTCTGATTCTCTCCCAAGTGGGCAGGAAGATTGTTTGCTCTAGCTATTGCAGAGCAGTTATTTCCACATGGTCAGAATAAAAAGTTCCTTGAACAGGGTAATCAATCCTATCCAGGGTTCCTGTCAAAATCCCCGATTACGTGGGTACGTGGTTACCGGAGTTTTCAGGAACTGTCTTTCTCATAAAATCTGTTCAGATCTTATCATTCAGTTATTGCATGAATTGTTTGATAAGCAAACCATAATTTACACTTGCAGAAGAGTATCTAGTACAGTGTACTGCTTGCCTTGTACACATTACAATCGTGTTACTAAACATCATGTGCATGATAGATCTTCAGAACATGTGAATGCCTGGTTGGAAAACCAAGGCCAAATCAAGCTATTTGATTCTATAGCCTCATGTGCTCGAACATTTACAGAAACTCTAAACCTATTGTGAGAACAAAATGTGTTCTTTTCTACAATGGATATTCTAAACTGCTCACACACTGCTTTTTTTGACACACTGAAATCTGCACAAGACATTTAATTTCCATTTCACTGGACTCTATGTTTATTTCAGTGACAGCATGGGTTTGAACAAATCAAATGTATCATATCTATGTTACGTCTAATGAGGAGTGACAAAAGAAAAATGCAGTTAAGTGGCAGCATGGCTGGGGGGACTGAGAGGGCAATGGCCTTCCCAGTGGCATTTTTTGGCGGGGTCACTACAAGAGTGACAAAGCACCTGCAGAGCCTGAGAAGGCAACTTTCAGTTATCTAAAGGGAGTATTTTTTCCACTAAATTTTTTGTAAATTTTGTGCCAACCGATGGTGACGGGGCCCCTTGCATAGTCTTCCCACAATTCTGGCTATCAGGTGAGTGGCAGGTGCATGAAGTGAGCTTTGGCCCTCCAGGAAGGATGCACTTATGCCACGGCTGATGCAAATAACAGTTGGAACCTAGATGATGGGAATCTGATTGATAGGATCAACTGTCGTTCCTGACATTTAATATACTTAACTCACAAAGTGGCATGACAAAATGTATACATACTAGAAATTGACAGAACTAAAAGAAACTGCTCACCTTTGAGCCCTTGAAGTACTGCAGGAGGGGAGGGTTATCCCAAAGCACAAACAGCCTAGCTTTCCACGTATGGCGCACATGTCCCTGCCAGCGGCAGAAAAATAGAAGCAGCTGTTAGAAGTGCTCCAATCATAAGTAAAACTAGGAAGCATAAATTTTCTTGTTTTGTCAACGTAACTTCAAAAGAAGTAAAGCAGTAGCATTTTTCTACACATGGTCTACTTTTAACCATAGCAGATGTTACACCTTCAAAAATAACATAGTCCTGAAAACACCACTTTCCTCTCACCCACCCCCATCCATGTTTAACTATGCTTATTATAAATTCTACAAGACAATTTCTGGTGAAGTAAAGATATTATGATCATAATCAAAGAACAGAAGGCCTGTAGTATTAGTGAAGGGATAAATAAGCACCTATAATGCACTGCACAGAAATTCATTCAGTTGTCCCTTGAAACTTTAAACATTTGCTTGTCACAGAAACCAATGGCTTTAACATGCAATTCTCATTTTTGTTTTCATTCAGTGCCTCTGTTGTTGTCATTTGTGGCAGTTGTACTCAACTCTTTTGATCAGGAAACCCTGTTTCACTATTTTTCCCTTTGCAGTGGGTCCTGTGGTCTTTGGTTGAGATTTGTTCTTTTCTTCACCGTCGCTGTCATCTTCGCTGGAAAACTCACTGTCACTGCTGTCATCCATGGCCGACTTGATGTCACCAAGGTTGTATGCAGACTGTCGAGAGAGTTTGGGCAAGTAAGAAGTTCAGGCTCATAACAGATCAGATTCCAGGGGGAATTGAGGGGGGGGAATAGAAATGGACACATCAGACATAGCGTTCATCAATTTTTTGCTCAACAATTCATGGGGCCGAAGCCGGTGAACAATTTTTAGGTGGTACTTCCTGCCCCTCACCTTGACTATTGACCTGAGAATATGGTAATGATCAAAGAAAGTAGCACAAAGAAGTATCCATTCTTCCACTACATGAAAAACATGGAATAACATGCTCATACACTAATTACTTAAAATTTGAGTCGACACTTCTTTTCACTGAATAGCATACAACTTCTCAGTCCCTGTGACTCTCCGACACACTTGTATCAATGCCTAACTAAAATGGAGCAGGCACCTCAAAATCCCTAAAATCAATGGAAAATTGCATTTGAAATTGAGAAAAACAAAAAATCAATTTAGCCAAGATCCCTCTGAGCCACAGAGGTGACCACACCTTTAGTTGACCTTCTCTATAAACTGTCATTAGGCAATTGTTTAGCTGATCTACCACAAGTAGGGTCCAATAATAATGGCCGCAACAAAAGTGCTGAACATTTTGGAGAGATGAAACACTTAATGATACAGAATATTACACATAACGGAAATCTCTGTACTTAGTTATAAAGCGTTTGCTTGCTCTATCTCTTGATAACCTTCCCCAGCATTTACAATCATTGCAGTGCAGTAACTGAGTTTTTTATTTTAACTTGATATCCTCAATGGGCTCAAATTTGAAAGTTTGAGGATTAGGAATCCCATAAGGGCTCATAATGGGTTAAACCAGGTTGATTGTGGTAAAACACCGGTGAGATTTGCAATCGCTTTTCGATGAGTGTCCTGAGGATAGCAAGGCAGGGGTGAAACCGGACAAGCGCCAATGCAAATNNTCCCAGAGGCTGGGAAGGGTGTGAAACTGCCCAGCTCAGCAGTCCATCAGCTGTACTGAGCAAAGTGAAGCAGACAAGACCTAAATTGAACAACAGGAACACAAACAACCCCCTCAGCATCACTGTTAAGAAATTTTCTGAACAAGCCAAATATGAATACCCAGAAATTTTCCAAGTGATTCTGCAGAATTTGACCCAAGCTAATTCTCCACCTACGGTAGTGTGTAGTGTATCCACTTGCCTTACATAGAAGACACCATGTATGTTCATTAGCAAACATGTTTGTTGACATGACTTTTAATCCTATTGGTGGGATTACTACTACCTGTGTCAGTCTCAATGGAAAGTTGACGGTCAAATTTATCAGGGATGGTCAAAGACAACAAGACAGTTTCTTGTCTTTCACTGGAGACAGACGCAACAGATTTCAGAAATAAGAGCCCCAGTGGAGACATACACATAGTTCTACAAACTTGCAATCATGATGTGCACAACAAAATAAAAATTTTTGTACCAGGATTCCCTTGGTTTTGGAAAACCTGGAAAGGTTATGAAAATTTGAAAAATTATTCAAACGCTTTGAAATTCAGAGAAACTGTGTGAAGTCCTCAAAAAGTCTTGGAAATTTGCCCAAAATGACATTGTTTCTTTCTCACTGATAAAATCAAAATGTATTCCCAATCATTATATTTACATTTTAATTTTCTTCCCCTCATATTGTTTTGACTTTTGCTGTTACAGCTGAGATCTTCATGTATTTAAATGTCAGGGGGAAGGTCATGGCAATTCTTCATTTAGTCCTGGGGGAAAAGTAAAAAAAATTGAAATTTTGAATTTGTGAAAAATTTATTCCCTGGGCTATTTAACTTGAGCTGTGACACAGGATAGTGTCAAATGTAGGTTTTTTTTCCCAAAAAATAGTTACTTACAAATTTATAGAGGGCTTTATCATCATCAATGAAAATCTCTGTACATTCCTCTAAAGATTTGCATCTTGCTAAAGGCTGGAGATGGGCCTCTGCTACCAGACTGGTTGCTAAGGAAACACCATCCTCAGGAGTTTCCACAAATGACCATTCTATAAGCCACTCCACTAAGTCATGACCTGAGAAACAAAGGAAAATGTTTGGACTTTCTAATTGCATATAAATAATGCAACATCCTGGCATTAGTCAACATCACTAACAGATTTGAGGGTGATCAATATACAGGGAAGTGCTTTGATGTGCATGTAAGGATATAAGTACTATTAAATACGTTGCAGCTAACAACACACCGTACTCACTGTATATGCATGCTCAGCAGCTTCGTGGCGTGAAATGGTGTGTGTGAACTTACGAAGCAGCCGGCTATAGGTGTATAATGTAAATAATAAATGTATCAATACAATACACTACATAATTTATTTTATGGATGATTGCTCAAATCAGTCTAGGATTAACTCAATGTTTTGGCTATTTTCAGGAATGTTGCAAATCATACATTAAAAACTGATGGGACAGAATATGAAAACTGGGAAACCGAGATTCTCCCTGTAAAACTGGAAGAGTGAAGTTGTGCAGCGTGTGCAAGTAGGTCTTTCATTATGTACATTACGGCTGGCATGGGTACAGTTACAGTACAGTAGAGAACAACTCACAGCAGTAGGCCTACAGTGTAATACAGCATAAAGAGCAGCATATTATGCACAGCATGGTACAGTGTATAACAGTAGCTTACATTACAACACAGTATGCAGTCAAGCTTCACAGAGCAGTGCATGGAGAAACTACATTACACAGTACAATGTGGTGTAGTGCAGTTTATCAAAGTAGGCAGTACAGAGTAGTCTCTGCAGTGAATATGTGCAGCACAGTACACTGTACAGTATCATAACATCTAGGCTACAATGCAGCATATATGGCAGAAGTACAGCAAGGTCTCCACACATGGTTGCTTGGTAGCCTTGTTACTCTAGAAGCTTGAGGGAGGGTCAGTGAGAATTACTCCCTTTAGTTCTTCTTAAGAACAAATTTGGCAGTTACTTTTGTTACACCCAAATCATCTCTTTCACAACTTTCCAAAACATTTTCAAGACCCTCAAAGGGGTCACGACCCCTGCACTACACCTTAACCACATGCAGAGCAGTATATTACAACGTAAATAAAAATATGCAACAGTCCGCATGAGTACATCCTTATTAATATGTGAGGAAGCAATTGTAGAAGTATTTGCAGTGTCAAGTTTAGAAGATAATATTTAACATAAATGTTAAAAGTGTTTCAAGTGGTTGAATATTTCTCAGACAATGAAAAGCATTTAAAGGGAATGTCTCACCCTACGACTGAGAAGTGACTCTTGCACAAATGACTTAGATGGTGGGAGATACATAATGCATTATTGGCTAATTGTCCCATATTAATGTCGTACATATATTTGCTTTAAACCAGTAGTGCAGTTCCATGTCAGATTTCGAGTGAGCAAAAAGAGACTTTCATTGATATGATGTACACGTTTACAAAGTTACCATGTAAGCAACATGGAAGGTTTTCTAAGCATTTAGTTAAGGCCATTCACATGATGGTTAGCATGATGGTAGTACATAAACAATATAACAATTGCAAATATTGTTACATATTGCAATTAATATTGCAGATATTGTTCATTTTAAAAATTTAACATTTTGAAAATTAACACACGTTCACACCCAATTATCCAAATTTTCCTAAAAGGCTATCTTTCCATGATTAGCCATGTAGGTAAGGGGCCCCCCTCTCCCTCTCATATCCACTGATGAAAAACAACAGTAGAATACCTTTGCTGTCCAATGAGATTCAGAAACGGAACATTTCTAATTCACTTCAAACAATGAAGTTAGCCATGTTAGCCAACACATCAAAATGGTTTATTCTAGTGTTTTCACAGGCAAGTAACCACCCAACATGTATCACACGGTTCCCAAAGCACTAGCCAGTTTCTTCGTTGAGTGAGCGATACCAACTTCTTCTTTAGGTCGAATATCGAATGTTATCTGTCATATCTGACACATTTATAATAATCATTTAATAAAAGTATCATTTCATCACATACTCCATAGAATGTGGATATTTCACGGACTTTGAGGTAACATGCAGTTGAAATATTGTTGCTGACGTTAGGTGTCACATTTTGGTTGGGTACACACCCAATGGGTACACATAAAAAAAATTATCCTGTTCCAATTTTAAGAACTTATGAAAATATTAGTTCACTGGTATTTCCTCTCCACTATTGCCAGTTGTCTAAGAAAGGCCTAGTGAAATGTAGGTGGTCTTTCACACGATAGCAAGATTGTAACTGAATAATTCACACTTGTGGTTTTTTCAGTTAACGATCTTTACACTATGAACAAAGATGAAAACTTTTCTGAAATATTTGTTTCACATAAACATTTACTTAACCACACAGTTTGACATTTGTTGATTTGTTCATACCACGTACATACTTACCTGAGAAACAATTCGTGTAAAGAACATCGTTCAGTGTGGTCTCCCTCAGTTTGATGCCTGCACCTTGGTCTTGGAGGGCAATGATCAATTCACTGGCAGAAAGAAACAAAAGATGACTAGCATTTAAAAACAAAGAAACAGAAAATGTCTGCTGCTAGATGAATTTGAGTAGAAAAGAAATAAAGGTTTGAAAAAAAAATCCCTGAAGAAAATTCAAAACACACAAAAGAAAATACAAAACACACACACACATACTTTACTGTTTGTTTACTTGTTTCAGCCTAACATATCGTTGCCACAGCCACAGCATGCACCTTGCCAATAGATACAGAAGTCCCTTATTACATGGAAGATGCAAGTCTGACTGACCAGGGGGCTGTTATTAAGGTACAATGGAGAACTCAGTTCATGCTAATACCTTAAGACCCTCCAAACTCAGTGAAGATAAGATGTGGACTTGGCTCAAAGTTATTTCTTTTCTTTATTTGACATTTCCAGTTCTATTTACTTCACCTGGCAACATCATTTAAGTCAACTAATCCCAAAACAAGTAGCTTGCTCTGAACAATGCTTTGATGTGTAGGTTTGTACTGCCAACACTTTAAGAACAGGTGGGATACATATATATAATACATTTGATGTATAACTCAAATGTTGTATTGTCTTATGCATTGAGGAGGTCAAAAAGCCAAAAAAAAAAATTTTCTGTGATGACTGGCAAAGTTGTAGAAACAGGGAAAATCAACTTGTAATTCTGTAACTGTAGCAGATGGCAAATGTGTTATTGTGTTCAGGTATAAGTTTTTAGAAATCTCAAGCACTATATTAAGAACAGATTATGGTGTGACCGTAGCAGTGTAACCCTCACTTTAAAGCATTCCATCTCCTTCTAAATAACAGCTCTCTGGACAGACGTGCATGCATTTGCAAATATTGATACTACCATAAAAACCAATTCTTCATAATTTAAAACACTGCTGCAGTGTTTTCATACTATCAGGTTTCACATTCATTTAATACTGTTTTCGAATTATGCTGTTTTGATAGCTCCTTGTGAATTTAATACCAAGGAACTTATATCGACTATCACTTTTGTTATCATATCAATTCAGCTTAATAGCCATCTGATATATGCTGTAAAGGTTGTTTGATGTCTCACAATACAAGTTTGTTTATTTTCATGTGGCAACAGTTGATGAGGTAATATTACAGAAGAAAATCTTGTATCTCTTGACGATACTGTGGGCATTATTGATTCATAGAAGAAATTCAATCACAGAATAAGACTCCCCAAAAAGACTCAAAGGCTGTGAGAGAAGTTTGGATTAGCTAGTAGGCCTATCTTTGGATTCCTGCTGTGTTCTCATGTCAGATGTAGTGCATTACCATCCAATCTTATCCTGCTGAATTGCTTGTGCTTGGAAATAACATTGTTTCACTATCATTATGTCATTCCTGCTCAAATGATGACATCATCAAATATAATGCAAGTCATCTTATCACCTTGCCTTTCAAGTTTTGTTTGGCTTCATTTGGCCTAAATTGTATCTCTTTCCTTATGAACAGTATATTCCATGTTTCCTCACAAGTCCAAGCAAGTCTTGTTATCCATGACTTCTATTACAGTTGCTGTGGTCTCCAGCACATGTAACAAATTACCAGTGCAATCAAGTAATTGCACCCTTTCATTAATTACACATCATCATTTGCGAGAGGTGTTTCCCAAAATACCTTCTCTTCCAAAGGCCCTGAGTAAGAGCAGCAAATGTACATCACCTCATTGTTATGCTTGCTACAAAAAAAATAATTAAAATTGTATCATTTCCCCTTTTATACCCTGTAAGGGTACATATACTCGATCAGTGTCAATTGTCACAGCTTGCAACTGACCTGCAAACGAATTGGCATTCCCCTTCCCTGCTCATAATAGCCACAACTTCCCCGATCAACCGGGATCACCTCACTGCATGCAACAGCTACATCTCGCTTGAGTTTAGAAAATCAAGGGCTCTCTTTAGGAGTTGCCATTTTATGTCCCTGTTCACTGTTGATACAGCGTACCCTGTCATATAATGAATAGCCTATATACAGTACCAATGGCTTGTTTACAAATGATTGTTTACCTATGGTCAGCTAACCCATGGTTTGTTTTCCATGTTTACATGTTTTGTTTACCTGTAGTTCATGGATGCATGCCCTTTCTTCCCTTTTTAGCCTATGCACTGCTTACTTCCTTTACCCATGGTAACAGAATTCTTTGAATTTATCAATCTGCCTTCTTCACTGAATTTCTTTTCCTGTCCATCCATGATTTGGCATCTCACACATGTGCACTCAGGTTCAGAGTGAGAGGGCATTAACAATAATCTAACGTAATGATCTAGTGCCAATGACTGTGTACACAGTTAAATTCCATACCTGAAAAGATCATTTAACTCATAGCGGTGCATGTTCCAGTAATGCCCGTTTTATTAATTCGCACAAACTTTTTAAATGTAGTTGATACATAGAGATGAGTCAGGAATGAGAGTGAATGGCTGTTAAAACACAGTGATTGTCATCCCTTTTTTTTATTTTGAAATTTGGATTTTATGTTTCCGGAGTTAGTCTTGTGACAAATGGATGGCACATCTAAAATAGTGTACAAAATGTTGAGTGTGGCAGAGAACTAAGTTCATGCTATGTATTTGTGGATTAATACCTCACTAATTTCTGTTTATCAAGATACTCCTATGGGCACAGTCCAGTCCTTTTTTTCACTTATACAAACAAACTTCTCACAGTCTGAATGGTAATGGATCAAAAGCAAATATCTCAACAGGAGAAAATTACAGGCTGATACAGTACTTCTTACGTATTTAACACTTAACATAGACTCCCCACAACTTACTGGTGTGGGTATTCATGAATTACAATACTTACCCCTTGCTTCCATTATTGCATAGTTAGACAAGCTACGATCTTAGGCAAAATTGTTGGCACACTTTGCCGTATGTTGCAGATATAACACTGAATTTTAGGTGAGATGATAACATGAAACCCTGCGCCCCTTTCCAATGTTGCGCCACAGGAGTGAACGAACACTTTGAACAGTAATCCTGCAGCCAACATTGAATGGGGGAGTGCGGTGTCCCACAGTATTTTGTCCAAGATTGTAGCTCAACGCTGACCCAGGCATAGAGCTAGGGCATAAAGGGAGCGGTGCAAGGATGATTTCGTCTACAATAATTTATGTCTACGATGTGAATTTTAAGTTTTAATACATGGTTTCCTCGATAACCAACCGTACAAGTTTTAATCGGACTTATTCACATGTCAAAAAACAGCACTACATCAATCATTAGATTTCCCTGCTGCTCATTGAAAAAATGGCCATGTTGTAATTAAAAATCCTAAAATAATTTCCAAACTACAAGGAAGTAAGATTTCAGTTGAAATGTTTAAACTCTGTGTAAATATTGTGTTTGTCAAAAATAATAAGAACAAGGAAGTAAATGTGACTGAATTTCGATACATGTGATTGGGTTTTCTATGATTTATTCTCCCACGGCAATCTGCATTCTAGTTAGGAATTGCAACTTTTGAAATGTTCAAATATTTTGTCCGGCTGGTTCTCTTGTTTATTTCACAAGTGAAACATAAGGCAGCCCTCTTGAAAAAAAAAAGTGGAGCACATGGAGGGTTAGCGGTGTTGGTCTTCATTTGAACATAGGTGTTGTACACATGGTGCATTCTGAAGGTTACATTATAAGGAGGGTACAACAACTTTACTTTTGCATCTGCAGCTTTTTCTTCACTTACTTCAAGTCAATACCTTCGTGAGAAGTATGCTGGTGCTTTACTCTGTCACAGGCCTTGATGGCATCCCCTATAGCCTGAGCCCATTCATCTCTCTCTGCATCACTGTGTGCCTGCATCAGTAGTTCATGGTTAAGCTTGCTTGAAATCTGAAAAACAGACTGTTGACCAAAAAAAAAAAAAA
>VJOZ01024334.1:0-10284 GCA_009801055.1 Stichopus horrens | reverse complement strand
CAGAATTTTAGTAATGTGCTAAAATCATGTCTTGAGAACAACCTTTTCTGCATGACAGAACATGAGGTGATATCGAGACATACCCTAACTGTATGGATTTGTTTCTTCGATGAAACCTTATCATGTATGATATCATGTGAGGATTGGCTGCACCCAGTGGTCTGTTTCTCTAGTTCTCTTCCGTTCCTTCCTTCCGTTCCTTCCTTCCGTTCCTTCCTTTCTTTCTTTCTTTATTTCTTTCTTTCTTTTTTCTTTTTTCTTTCTTTCTTTCTTTTTTCTTTCCTTCTTTCTTTATTTCTTTCTTTCTCTATTTCTTTCTTTCTTTCTCTATTTCTTTCATGTTTGCCACATTTTTGTTTCTACCATAGATCCATACCTCTCATTGCAAACAGAAAAGAAATGCTCTGTTGAGATGCTGCAGTACTATGAGTGATCCATTACACCTACTCTTCCTCTGATGGTGACTTTCTAAATTCTTGTGCCCTTGACTGATCTAACCGAAGCTATTGATTGTAATTTTCCAAATAAACTTGCCTTCACCACACCTTCTTGCCATCCTTGAGCTGATGAATATATGTAAGTGGTGATGGAGGGGTTAAAATGGCAGGCTGGCAACGGTTCAGATTTAAAAACCAGCTCACATATGCAATAGACTCATTACACAAGAACATACACATATAGATGTACATAAATACATACAGTTACAACCCCAAAATGTACAGTACCTCTCTCTTCGCAAGTGATGCCAGAGTAGCCTTCGTGACAGACACAGCTGAAACCCCTCTGGTAGGGCACGCAGTCTCCGTTGACGCAAGGATTGTTGAAGCAGGGATCCGGCAGGGAGTTGCACCTCGTTCCCATGAAACCAGAGGGGCAGAGACACTCAAAGGTGCCCCCCTCAACCACCTGACAAGAACCTCCATTGAAACAGGGGTTAGGGTTACAAAGAACTGGGGAAAAATGAGAACAGATAACATTGTTCATGGACGCTGTGAATTGACATTTGGTAGTAAATTTACACGCTCCAGCTGTAAATTTGTATACGTCGGCCACTCACGGGGTTGGCAGCAGACAGGCGTACCCTGTGCCTTATGATTTTATGACTGTCTGGTGATGAAGATGCAGAAACTAATTCAGGGAAAGCACTGTTCCATACCACTGAAAAACATCCAACGAAAGAAAAGCCTGACCAATGCTATCAGCAACTGTGTCTGAAATTGCATCCCGGGTTCAAAGTTTCACTAACGTAACACATGAAAAGTATAAGATGTCCCTTCTTCCTCACAGGTTGGAGAACAAAATAATTGGTACGCCAGCCCTTATGAGAGGCATGGTGTTTGTTTTGAAGTTCAAAGCAAAATGTTAACATGATGATGTGAGAAAAATTCATTTAATGTGATTGACTTGGTCAACTTGTACATCTTCCCAGTGTGAGCTGAGTCTAATATGGCCAAACAAATATTTAGTTGGTAAACACACACCTCCAAAGACAAACGAACCATTTCACACAGGGTGTTATACATCCCTCCAACTCAAAACACAGAGAAACCAATTACATACTCTGTGCAATTTGCAGGAAGATAAAGTCAAACGCTTGCCAGGATAGACAAGAGTCAGCTGACAGTGGCAATCCAACAGTTTTGGTTGGACGGGGGACAGATTTATGCATTGTGGGAGAGTGTCTTTTGCGTGAAAGATTTACATAAAAAATAGAGTTCTCCGTAAATAATCATGATAAAATAAAACTTATGATGCCCCGAATCCACCAAAGTGCTCATGGCTCCTCAACAAAACAGAAGAATGGAAAAAGCAAAAATAGGAAGTAATGGACATGCTCAACAAAAAAATTTTGAGGTAAGATGCAGTATGCATCTAAGGTAAGTTTTCACTGTTTTCTTTTTTACGTGAGAGTTAGATTTTTACCAAAACTATGACAAGAGTAGCAACAGTGAGATGTCTGGAATGGAATATACAAGACACAATTGATCGATTTTGGAAAGTTTTGGCGAGGGTACGTGCAACCACGGCAAACCCCCCTCTCTTGGTCCGCCACCGCCCGGTGAAGTATCGCAGAGAATGGCCGGCCGTCGCAGTGCCTACCTATCTCTGCACAGGTGTCTCCCATGTAAGATTCTGTGCAATTGCAGAAGAAATTTAGACCACTGGTCAGACAGATGCCGTCATTCTGACAGGGGTTACTCTGGCATGGATCAAATCGCTGGTCGCAGAATCGTCCCGTGTAACCCGTCTCACACAGGCAGAGGGCCTCCGTCGTGTCGATGTTCGATATGACGCAGACTCCATTCTCGCAGGGATCTGGGAAACAGGGTGCTGAGGAAGAAAGTAATAAAGAGGAAAATATAATTTTTTTGATAGTGATCAGTGAAAACTAGACTTATCAAAAGTGAGAATTTTGAGTAAAAATGCCTTATGTGTCACAACTGGATGCAATTGAGAAAGTCTCTGTACTAATTTTCACTGATGGCTCAACACAAGCATACTTCTCCAGTCTTTAAGAAGCCTCATGGATTACTGGGAAGCAATTAAAAGAAATCAGTGGTATTGACAACTTTTCTTTTTTTCAGAGTTTACCACAAAGTGGCTTGTTATCTTCAAGCCACTGTACAGGACTCTACCGAAAATACATCAGCTAACACTGAGACCATATAGGCAACCAAGACAACACAAGAAAATGCTGCCAGTATGGCAGAGACACAGCTGTTTATGAGACATACAAGCACGAACGTAGGTTTTAAGCGTTTGTTTTTCTTACATTGATCAATTCACAACACATATACATGCCAAAAATTTCGCTGAAAATGGGACAAAGGAAATGACGGAAAAGTACAGGAATGTCGGAAGAATATGGATCATCATAATGACACTAGAAAAAGGAAAAAGACGTCTCACTGATGATGAACGACTGGCATCGGTCCCCTTCGAAATTGTCCAAGCAGTCGCATACGTATCCCCTTGGATCCAGACTGTCCAGGATGCAAGTACCGTCGTTGAAACAAGGGTCACTCAGACAAACGGAGTCTGCCAAGCACAAAAAAAAAAAAAAAAAAGAAAGAAAGAATCAAGTAGAAATAAAACATAAGGAATCCATTTCAAATAAACACTAACATGTACTCAAGTTCTTCTAAGTCTGATTTTCTTAGCTTGTCAAACTCTACCATGCCTATTTGTAGCTGGTCCAGACTTCACACTGCAACAAAAATCATTGAAATTTTTGGTATCAAATTCTGACGAGTATTGTTTTTTTTTTCCAACGACCGCGCCGTTTCATCGATATTCCACGAAGAAGACGTTTGTCTCAGAAAAGACGAGAGCTCAATGCCACAACGGTGACAGTCGGTTCAACGTCAACTGCCCTTTGGGTCGAGAGCGTGCCCGACGTCGGATTTGCCCCGTGAAGGAAATAAGTGCCACTCAAATCTGACTATGGGATGCCAACTGGCACAAATAAACATAAAAACTGCAGCAAAAGACTACTACATCAGATTATGAGCCATGACGCTGAAATCGAATAGACTATCACGATTGACCAATTCTGGCAACGTGGTCGTCGGTCTGAAAGTCGGAGCAAATGCTGAAATAATTTACCCGGCCCTCCCTCCGACAGCTGGGCTAAGATCTGCTGTTGGGGCTCATGGATAGATGTTTGCAAGAAGGGTCAGAGGGGCACCATTCAATATGACTTAGAGGTTTTGTGCATACTTGGCCATTTCAGAGTTATTTTAAACAACCTCAGCAATTTACATAAACTGAGTACTATGCCATCAAAAGCACTTTTCTCTAGTTTGGGCACGCTGGTCACTTAAGAGAACGACTGTCTGATATACAAAGTGCCCTCGACTGTGTGGTGATCTGAAACTATTAAAACTGTGATAATAAATTCAAGAAAATGAGCCAACTATTTACCAACTTATGTTTTGAATATTTCTTTGTCATTGATAAAACACAAGAGGTTACGTCGACTTTTAGTACTTCTTGCAAAATATTTACCATCCACTGATCTAAATGATCTCCATTTTGGTTATCAAAATCAAAGTTAAAATAAAACAGAAACACTTAACACACCTGCTATCTCACAATTGTTTCCGGAATAACCTTCCCTACAAGAGCAACTGGTCGCATCATCTTCAGAGATGCAACTTCCCCCGTTCTCACAGGTCAGGGACAGGCAGGCGTCGATGACGGTATCACAGCAAGGCCCCATGTAACCTATATTGCAGAAGCAAATCGGCAAAGTGCTCGTGACGGGGATGCAGAGACCGTTCTGACAACAACCGTTGTTGTCACAAGGGTTGACTGCGGATGTAAAGAAGAGGAAGGAACACAGATGAGCGGTAGTTTTAAGTTACAATGTGATGAGTAAGATTCATAAATGGAAGAAACTCCTGCTGGCGTTGGACCGATATCGCCAACATCTGATGACAGTGGTTGCATCTCTTCTTAATAGTGGCCAGTACAAATCACAAGCCAATACTTTCAAAATGAGTGTGACTGAACAGAAAAGTAGAATATGGTATACGGTATATATCAGTATGATAAATATTATCCTTACTAAGGCACACTAGTGTGAGAAGAAATGGTAAATTCCAAATAATAGCAATCTGACGACAGAAATTTCCCGGCAATCACTAAGTTTTCTGAACCAACTCTTCCAGCGATGATTTTGCCCAGACAAAAATAACTATCCAAATTTTGTTATGAAAAGGGTAGATACAAAATTTTGTTTAATTTTCTTGGCAGAAATTGCATGCGACCAACTCCTGTGACAAAGTCTGTGTACTTATCACATATTGAATTGTATGTACAATACACCATCTGATTTGGAAGAGTCACCCTTTGGAGAACATCAGCAATGGAAAACTTAGGACGAAACCAAAGTACCGTACTACAATGGAACACATTATGTCCTGATCTACGTACCAGGCATTGGCAAACAAACACTGAACTCAGATTACTCCAGTCACAGCAAGAACTTGACTCCACATTAACCTACTATCACCAAAGTAAACATTGTGACGGAGTAGAGCATGAGGTTTAATGGAAATGAGTCCATTGTTACACTACAGGGCATCTACAAGAAAATGAAATGTCATGACTTGTGCATGATTAGTTCATGACTCTCACATGATCAGTTCATGAATCTTGCATGATTATTTCATGACTCTTGCATGATTATTTCATGACTCTTGCATGATTATTTTACAACCTTCACATGACCGTTTCATGACAAACATACAAGAATTTGATACATGAACAATGGCACAGCAATTGTGATAGACAAGAATTTTTTTTTTTTAAATCCAAATCACAAATTTACAATTTATTCATATTTCCATGACTCTTCCATGACTTCAGTCACTTTTAGAAAATTTTATGACTTTACTGGGCCTGAAAGCAAAAAGAAAATTTTGTGACCTTTCCAGGAAATGGGAATCCTGCAGTATAGCACAAAGAGAAAGATCGTGACAAAGTAATGACAGATTTGCATGATACGTGAACTGACGCCCTGAGGGTTTTCTGCGGAAACTGCGGAAGCCAGCCAAACAAGTCACGTCAACTTTTCAGGTAGAAGCAGAGAAAATACCAAGGAACGAATATTGCAACGCTTTCTAAATGAAAACAGAATCACAACGGGGCTTTTGTGGGTCACACACTGAGACATACGTACAACCAGTTCGTCACTTAGTTTCAGAGATTTCTACTCACCAGTTTCTTCACAAGTAGGTCCAGTAAAGCCATCCGGACACCGGCAGGTGAAAGATCGGACTTGCCCAGACCGGACTTCCTCACAAACACCGCCGTTCCGGCAAGGCATGTTGTCGCAGACACTGCGAGGGGTCTGGCAATTGCTTCCCGTGAAGCCCATCACACAAATGCAGAGGTACGGCATCTCGCCAACGTTGATGTCCAAGCAAAACCCTCCGTTCTGACAAGGTTCCGAATTACATGGAGTGACTTCGCAGAAAGCACCAGAATATCCTGGTGGACAACTGCAGCTTGCTATACCAGCAATGGATTGGCACGTTCCGCCATTAAGGCAGATGTGAACTCCTTCACAGGCATCGAAGGGAAATTCGCAAAGGTCCCCAGTGAAAGCCGTGCCACACAAGCACGAGAAGCCGCCCCCTTGGTTTTCACACTGGCCACCATTGAAGCAAGGATTTGATACACATGGATCAGTCAATTCGTTACATGTGAAGCCAGCGTAGCCTTCTGGACACACACAGTAGGGAAATAGGATCTCGGTCAATTCGTCCTCCCTCAGTCTGCACTCCCCTCCATTTAGGCACGGGGAGGGCACGCAGAGGTTGGCAGTGCCACAGGTGGTGCCTAAGAACTGCACTGGGCATTCACAGTTGAAACTGTTTCCATCGTTGGTGCAGGTACCTCCATTGCGACAGGGAGAAGACTGGCAGGGGTCGATCCGTGTCTCGCAAGTGATCCCCACAAATCCAGTTGGGCACAGGCAGGCAAAAAGTGACTGGATACCAGAACGACATGTACCCCCATTTAAGCAAGGCTGGAGGTCACAGGGATCTGCAAAGCAAAAACACCACAGAAATTTAAAAGTAAACATACCAGTGATAAATATTGATAATGCTAAAATGAGCCAATTGGAGAGCAGCCAGTAATAAATATTGATAATGCTAAAACGACTCAATTGGACAACAACCAGCGACAAATATTAACAATGCTAAAAAGAGCCAATTGGACAGTAACCAGTAAAAAATAATTAATAATGCTAAAATGAGCCAATAAGACAGCGAGGGCAGGGGTGACTTACCTGCAGCTGGCGTGGTCGGTTCCTGTGTCGCAGCTACCTCGCACCCTTCTATCAGTTCCGATCTGCAGAACACCAATCCCATTAAACAAAAGCTGCAGAGAGAACCCCAATAGACTATAAGTAAGATATGATCAAGACGAACCCATTAAAAACAAGGGACAAAGAAATGATTAACCACTCTGACTTCAACAGAAAACTTAATCACACTTTTCTTTTTTTGGGGGTGTTTGGGAGGACAAATATGCTATACATACTCTACTGGGATGAGTGACACTAAAATTGTTACTAGAATTCCAATGATTGCTGAACATGGTTGGAAGACGGAAAGTGTCTTGTGGTCCAGCGACTTGTACTTTCACTTGTAGTGAAACTTGTGGTTTCTGGGAGTCAATAGATGCTGCTGAAATGCCTGCCCATTGGGAGGTTATAGAAGAGGGTTTGAGCATCGGTATAAACACGACATGTACGTTGGTACTGCACGATCATCTTCAAGCTACCGATGACCAACTTATTCACTTTCATCTGATTAAAGTAAATCAGAGTTGGTATAAGTAAAAGAATGCAAGGGGGAAAGATAGAAATTTTTTCTGTTGGAGGTTTCTACAAACATTGGGTGCACAAAATCTTACCATTGTCTGCACTCATTAACAAAGTCGTCACCAGTGATGTAAGTCACCCCTTGCACTTGGCAATTAAACTCTGCAAAATTATGACCAAAAAAAAAAAACATAATAACGATGATGATGATGATGATGACATGAAAAACATGGGCGTCATAAACTGCTTTCTGTGATGTATGACATAGCATGTACAGTGCTTGATGAGAAGGGTTTGGGGGAGAGGTTTGACACCACACGTTGAGGGGGTGTCTCAGTTGGCAGAAAGCTTGTTTCAAATTTACATAAATGAAACAGATGCAGAAAACCAGTGATGAACTGAACACTGATTTTCATGATTTTTCCAGGATTTCCTTGACCATACTGTATATGAGAACCCTGTTAAGTGCCCATTTGCTTCGGCTGAGCGAGTGAAAGGTGTGTTCGCAGTCAGAGATATAGTATTCTACATACAAATTGAATGAGATATCTATATACTAAGGAATCACTACATGGTTAATAAAATAATTTAAGTGGTTAGAATGCTTCAAACCTTTTCATAGTGTAAGCTGTCAGAGATCTATGTACGGTTACCTCCAGATCTTTTCATCTTCACAACAAGGTGCTTGGTTTTGTAATGTTGCACAGTGCAGCCCTGTTTACATTCATGACCCTTTTGGGGGTTCACCTTTGACTGGTAGATGCCATAAATAGAGTAAATTCTTTTGAAGATTGCTGGCAACTTGCCAGCAGTTTTTAACCATCATAGGTTTGTAAAAAATATGTCAATACACTTTGATTTGCATGCAAGAGGAAGTAAACATATCAAAATAAGAAACAGAAACATAACCAGAGATCTTTACCCTCTTAAAGAGAAACAATTATGTCCTCGTTAAGCATCTGCTAATGACTGGCATGTTCTACTTCATTAATATTCAATAGAAAGGAATACCAATTAAGAGAAATAAAACAAAATAATCAAATCCCTAACTAAATCGATCTGTAAACGATTCTCTGAGAAATTCAGGAAGGTCAAACAGGAGTTGGGATCAACCTCTCCCTTCAATTCACACAAAGAGGATATGTTCCCCCCATTCACCTCTCTATCCCCAGGTCTTCCCGACACACCCTTTGGGGGCGGGAATATCTGAAAATTAAGTTACATGGCAGTGATGCAGTTCTGTATTTGCAACAAGTTTGGCAAAATTAAGCCATCTTCTTTCTGAGACTCTTTGCGCACATTGCATTTTTATGAAAGCCTGTAACAACCATAGAAATAGATGAACTGAAGATAACGTCACCGAAACTACTCACGCACTGAGCAAATGAAGAAAAGTAGGGGGCGTCTTACACAGCAAGACAAAACAGCTATGAACTCAACATCTTAACTATCTACGAGCAGTCTCATTTCAACATTAACTCTGTAACTTACCAAGATTGCAATTGACGCCCTGGCCTCCCTCGTCGACATAAAAGGAGGAACACATCCCACAACTGTTCACCTGGCATGTGGCATTTGGGTACATTGGACAGCTGGTTACCTGACAGGGATCAAGAGG
Source organism: Stichopus horrens (assembly GCA_009801055.1). NCBI lineage: Eukaryota > Metazoa > Echinodermata > Holothuroidea > Aspidochirotida > Stichopodidae > Stichopus > Stichopus horrens. The sequence goes on along the minus strand of VJOZ01024334.1, from coordinate 1,327 downwards.
GCAATCAAACTGAGTGACCCCCTCTGGGCACACAGCATCCTGGCAATCAAAAACTTCCTGGTCATCGGAGAAGAAGGCGACTCTGCAACCACCGCAGGAGCTGCTGCGACATTCCGCGTCCGGAGCAAAGGGGCAGAACGCACCATCACACTGATTCCGAGGACAAGATTCGATGACTTCGCCAGCAGGACATGAACAATTGACGGGATTGTCGTTAGAGTCGTAGAAAACTGCATCACAGCTGCCGCAGAAGTTCGGTCTGCAGGTAGCATCTGTTCTAGCAGGGCAGGTGGCGATGTCACATGGATTCACATCACAGATCACTGGTGGCAAATCCTCTGGGCAGTCAGCTACATGAGGAGCAGCCAAAAGAATGTAAAATAATGCATTAATGTATAATTTTTATCAGAATGTTCTCACTGAACTTTCATTCAGGTTTGATCTTCAACTCCTGGGCTCTGTACGATATTTGCAGGACACGGTAACATCATCAAGAAACTCATTACACAGCACTTGTTATAATATCACCACAATTCATCCCATCATCATGCTTCACCATCTTTTCACCACAATCATGATCATCATTGTCATCATCATCATCATTACCATCATGATCATCATTACCATCATCGTCGTCATCATCGTCATCATCACTGTATGGTATTTAAACCAGGCTCCAGGGAATCTGACAGATGGGGACAGGACCAAGTTCCTGAGCTAGCCCCGGGAATCCAAGTTTCGCTATTAACGCACATTGTACGAGTGACAAAATTCAACATATCTGCTTAACTAAGAACACTTCATTGATTGTCATATGCATGTCTGCACAGTATGTAAGATACCAAGCAATATGAAATATTATGACTTCTCACTCAATGAACTTGTAGCCTAACACAAGATACAGTATATTTTTGGATACCTAGGAAGCCGACGCACTATGTGGGCTTGAATTTTGGACGCAATGCAAACATAAATTGTCATCGTCACCAATGTTTATTGATAGTGTCACTAAAGTTATAACCACCATCATTTCATCGTCATCTTCATCACGATGATCATCACATCAGTATCATCATCTGCATCCTCATCTTTATGACCTCTTTCTCTATTTTCATCATCATTCTCATCCTCACTAATTAATCACTGCTTCCATCATCATCACAATGTTCCTATACCACTATAATCTTAACCACCACCATCATCATCACAATCATTATCATCATTTTATCATCATCATCATCTTCATATTTCCATCATCATTATCATCATCACTGTCATCATCATCAAAACAATAAAAGTAATTATCATCATATCATCATCACTATCA
>VJOZ01024303.1:0-27184 GCA_009801055.1 Stichopus horrens | reverse complement strand
TATTAAAATCCTTTCCAAACTTTTGGAGATGAAATTCCAATGTTTTTTACTTTTTGCCTACGCACGCAATCACTTTAAGGTTGGTATTAGAAACATTCATTGTGGATGTGAGAAAGTTTGGGGAACTGGACTGATGTAAGACATACATTTTGCGACAAGATGGAGACCAAAGAAAGATCGACAGATGAATCATACCTGAGTTACCCTCTGTAACAGCGGTTGCAACCATCCAACATTTGCCTCACAGTGACTGTCTAAGAAAGTGAGAATAGTAGCCTCTGCAGCATCTGCACCTCTCACCCTCGAACGGATGAGACCTGTTGGTAAGAAAACGAGAAAGTTACAGCTCACTAAATCCCCAAAAATTACTGGTTTGGGAATTCGCTAGCGACGTACTCACCTCATATAACCTATGCATTACCGTATTGACCATGATCTAGCATCTGACAATTTGTGTGTGTATGTGTGTGTTTGTGTGTATCTGGCCACTGACCTTCCGTAATTGCCAGCCTTTTGGTCTGCCAGTGAAGTTTCTACACCGTTTTTGCATCTGGGAAATTCTACTTCCATCATCAAGCTTTCATCCTTTTTGATTGATGTACTAGGACTCCTCATCCTTGCCGTAGTTACAGCTCACTAAATCAGGGTAATACACATACATGGGAGAATGTGCAGAAGGCAAAATTAATTCTGACCTCTTGCTGTCCTCCTTCAGAGGCCTCACTTTTGTTAGTACACCTGACCTGTTAATATCACGATTGTGTTTCAATCATTTTCGGTGATCTATTTCTTGACCACTTAACATTATCTTGTTTTAGTGCATTAAAGTCATACTGTAATTTGGAACCTCAAATATTCAACGTCCTATTCCATGCCCAGCAACTGTCAAGGACACATAAAACTCATCGATGCAAGAGGCATCACAGACAAATTAATAAAAGAATTGGAAACATCTCATGGATACTTCAAAAATGATATAATTACCGACTTAACAATTTCCTGACCACCTTCCTACAACTTCAGCAGTGACACCTCGGGCAGACCATGGGCAGACTGTAAGTATCACACAGTTCTTTTTCCTTTGCAGGCTGCAGTCCTTTATTACCTGGAAGCTTTGCCGCCTTCATGATCTATTTTCTACCTTATTTTAGGGGTCTCAACGAACAGTTTAGTGCACTGCAAGCAGGCTACCCTGGGCATTCAATACCTAGATCTGAGATCGAGTTAACGCTATGGAAGCGGGGGCTAATTCACATAATGTGATCAGCATGTAGGGAACAGTGCTTTGACAGGATACGTACCCATTAAAGAGAATTTTCTTCATAGTTGGCAGTGCCCCTATTTATCTATATCATGACACCCACACGTTTGGGAAATTATTGCATGTTACAGTTGACCCCCTGATGGGAAACATGTGTTAAGATGCTCATAACATGTTCTTCATTTAAAGTCAGCTGGCTCAGACAAAGAGCATCTTGAAGATTTACTTAAAGTGCTAGTTATTTACATGTCATTTCATTTCCTTTACGTGAAATCACTTTTCACCTTTTGAAAATGGACATGTGATACAGCAATGAGAATAAAGTGATGTTTTGAATTATTACCTACATGACACTTAAATTGACTTCAAAAACTCATTCAAGTCATTATTGTACCTATATAAACTTACTGTAAATGAGCAAAAACAATGAAAGAAATAATTCTGAAAACATTTCAACATCTCTTCACATAAATTTGTGGTTATTTTCATACTGAGAAATAGTTTTCAAGAATCCACAAGGCATTGCAATATACAAGGTATGGAATAATACTAGCAATGCACAAATCAAATATTCAAATATTTTAAGAGAGTTTTCAGTTGGGTCCACAAATATCTGAAAATATTTGAGAATTTCAGGTGCTCAGTCATATTTCATCACTGAGAGTTGAAACTTGCCCTTCTCCTTCCTCGCATTGCCTAACTCTCTACTCTCACTCCTCCTCCTTCTCCCAACCATCCACTACTAACCATCCATAAGGAGTATTGTTTCCTTAAAAGTCAGTTGTTTTTAGGGTGCACAAACTTTTTGGCTCGCCACATGTCATCCATTTGGTAACTTAACTACTTTCTGCAAATAGCATTAAGGAAACACTACCAAGCACAAATGTTCTCATGGTTGTTACGATTAAATTACTAAATAAGAGATTGCTCGTTGGCCTGATAACACTTCCTTTGCAATGACAATTCATCAGTCATTAACATCCCTAGATAATCACTTAAAGATAACCCTTTAGAGTCAAATTTTTGTCTCCTAGTCCATAAATGGATTTCCATACATGCTGATGACCCTCAAACTTCTGTGATATATTCAACCTATCAATCCCAATCCTACTTCCAACTCCTGATCCCACTTAATTCTTTCTTGTGATTTGAAACAAACTGGAAAAGCCTTTAATTCTGCTTTGGAGACAACTTGCAATGATATTTTACTTTCCACCTTGCGACACTTTAATATACCTACACCTTAATACCAAGAGACTGTGTTTGCGCTATTGGGAATTTGAACCTAGGCGGGATATCCCTCTCCACGAAAAGAAAAAAAAAAAATTGGGGGAGAAATTTTCAAAATCAAGTAGGGAGTTGTCACTCCATAAACATGCTATTGCAATGTATTGTCTGTACTCATAATTGTGGCTACAGATCTCAGCTGCAGAAAAGTGTGCAGGATTTTCCATATGATTTTCTCTGAGCAGGACTTAGCAGCCAAATGCCAGATTCAAACAAACCCAAACCATCAGTGCGATAAGTGGACTATAATGTCTGATTAGATAGCCTGCGCATTGACATGGTAAAATTGTCATGGTCAGTAAAATCAACCAAATAGTATGGAAACTTCAATATTTTAGAATGTCTTGAACATTTTCTCCACTGGGCAGGCTAAAGCATAAAGCTAAAGTCTTAGCTTTGTATTATTCTAAAGTGATTTATGGGTCAGATTCAAATGACACCACAATTTTTCATAAAAAGTAAAGGGAGGGAGCTTTTCCTTAGAAAAACTCACACTACTAAATGGCACATATACAGACATATTGCATATCATGCTACAGTAAATGTACCCACAGATTGGAAACCAAAAATTCAGATAACCCTCCATCATAAAATTTAAGCTCTAAATTGTACATCTTAAGGGTTGGAATAGAAATTATGTTAAAAAATAACAAAGATTATTCCTTTCTCCCTTGTCCTCAAGCAGTTTCTTTGAGCAGGCTTTTCTCCTCCCCTTCCCCCCTTCCCATCCCCTAAAGTTCCCCATTTTTCCTTCTAATGCACCTTTATCTCCGATCCCCTTTAATACCACCCTTTGGTCTAAGTTCCTTGTCCACTGTCCCTCTCCTTTGCCTCCCCCTGATGTCCCTGCAGTATTTACAACAACTCTTTGAAAAAAAAATCATTTTCTGATGACATAGTAATGTTAGCATACATAAGTTCTTCAACTGCCTCTCTCCACACCCTAGGAAAACTTCTGTTTCTGTGAAAAGAAATGGAAGAAAGCAATATGCAAAGAATAACTCTACCTTCACGTCTTGAATTTCTCAAAAGTTTCACCTTTGGTATTTTGGAGATTGTCTCCCCATCCAGAGCTGTTGAACAAGCATTGAAAAAATTTATTCACAGCAAAGCATTTCATAGAGTATTATTTTCAACAAAAGTTTTACAGACAACATTTTCAAAAAGCTCATAAACTCAAGGTCTATCTTCATGCAACCTACATGACCTATACCAGATGTGGTAAATCCTGTTTGTTTTCTTTTTTAACATGGTACATGACATTTTATAAACACATGAGCACAACATATGTGGCAATGCACATTTATCACGTCATTTACTGTCATCGCGGAGGAATTTGATACATTTGCAGATCCATGTCCGCGCGATGACTTCGTCCTGGGAAAAGGGTAGACAGGTTCCATCAAAAGATTATAGAATTAACTTCCATTTTGGATAAGAGAAGTTTCCATCATTCACACAGAGATACCAATTACCAAAAAGGCAATGAATAGTGTGTACAAAGATTCAGTGTCATGATAGCAGACAGCTAGATTTCCATGGTGTGATCATTTTGTATGTTACATGTACACACTTCTCATTCAAAATTTCCTTTACCGCTCTGTCGTATTGTGTGCAGCTTGCACATGCCTATGCCTAATTATATTCCATCATATTGTGATCTGCACTCTTACACTTAACCTTAAAAAGAACGGTCGAAAAGATAATCAGAGTCAGTAGAAACATAAAAAATAATCCGTAAATTGCACTCAGGCTCTTAACTTTCATGAACTTTGCTTTATGAGCGCATGAAAATCCATTAAAACTTCCCACCATTTTTAAATGGCAAATTTGAAAAAAACTGTTCATGAAGATGCATCAGCTTCTACTGATGACGTGCTGGATTCTTCACTATTGATTGCAAGTACTGGCTAAGTACTTTCAATTCGTTGCCAGTGCTTTTTTAACTATGTGAAATGCCCATGAGTGAATTACTTGGGTGTTCAAATGAGGCTTCAAAAGAGTCGAATGAGAGTTCTTATTGCCGTTTCAAACCCTACGAAGGATCCAGTGAGATGTCGAGTACGGCCTCTTGGCATTGGAACCAAGCAGTTTTGATTCAGCTTGTGTAAATGAAGCAAAGGTTGGGTCGTCTGCAAGATCACTTTGAAGAGAATTATTTTGTGCAGGACATCTGCACTTGTCCTTAGCTCACCGAACTTCCCTGAAGAAATTACTGCTTTAAGTGCTGTGCGAATATTTTCGTGCACGGGGGCGATGGTGACAACAACTCAAGAGAGAAGACCAAGGAGGGCATGAAAATTATGATGAATTTACGATGAGTGAAAAAATATGTTATTACTGTTTGATTGAACTTCTAGTTGTTTACATTTAAGTGTCATATGCTTACATTTACCACATGGCAAGGTTATGCCAATTGGCCTCGTAAATAGACATTCCTCACATGGCAGAATTGAGTGTAGTTTAATTGAGGAGTTTTGACATTGGTGTGCAGCATTCTACCACAGTTACAGGTGGTTAGATGGTACCAGTTGTGTTAATTAATATATCAAATACATATTCTCCTGTAAGATATCAAAAACCCATTCATCTATATAACACATTATATTACTTATCATTCTATTAAAGATATCAACCTGCTTTAACATATCAACTTACAGAACTAAGATAAAATATCAACTGGTTATCCTCTTGTGAGGGATGAACTACCCATCATCTTGTGAGCTATCAACTGCTATCCTCTTATGTAGCACATCAACAACATATCCTCCTATGAAATATCAACTACCTGTCCACCTATATTAACTATCCTCTTGTAAGGTATCAACTACCTGTCCTATAACATACTAAGTACCACACTACCTATAAAATATCAACTACCTATCCTCAAATATGATATCAAATTCATATCCTCCTGAATTAAATAAACTGTACATCCTTCTGTAAGGTATCAACTCCTACAAAATATCAACAACCTACCATGCTGCACAGAAAGAACTACCTATCCTTCCACTAGATATCAACAACATATCCTCCTATAGTATAACCCATTTACTACCAACCATCCTGTAAAATACCAAACAGCAATTACCTACAGTTTTTATATCATCCTGAAAGGTATCACCTACCTAAGACTCCTGAAAGTTACCAACTACTTATACTACTGTAAGATTTTGCACTAATGAAGAAGTCTCACTATCTACTTAATTTGCCATATCCAATCAAGCTTAACAACCCCCCATGTTAATGTCAACCAACAGATGATGGTGCCAACTTATAAAACGGAGAAAAAGAAAAGGCCAGAGAAAAGCACCCAAGAGAACATTCCATGTTAGATTCCACCATTTTTTTTTTTTTTTCGCTTTATTGGCCACCCTGGAAATAGATAATCAATCACTTAGCCAAGGAGCCAATCCTGATATGCTTCAACCCCTTGGGCTATGAATGCAACTTCTCTACCCACAAGGTGGAAGGCCCCTGATGACCTCTGTTCAAGGTTTTACCACTGAAAATGTTATTCTGAGGCAATCAGATCTGGAAACTGTAACAGGTGGTGAAGTCTTTTTTGCTGAAAGTTTGGAATTGCCAATAAACTTAATTTTGTATCTTTAGCTGAAAATGTTGAACACATTCCCCAGGCTGCCTTAAAAAGCAGGTACCAAGAGGTCTCTGATACAGTGAATTATGAAGTCACATTGAACAAAATGAGGCACACCATGACATATTTCACCTCTCATTTCCTCCGTGGCGAATCTTCCATGAATAGTGGATGTAGGCTATATTACTGACAGAGCAAACATTCAACAGACACTCATCACATATAAACCAAGTACACACACACTGAGGCATGATTTAATGAACACTACTACCATATGTTTTCATACAGTGCAAGCTGAAAAATGGGAACTGAAAATCTACTTCAACATTTGTGCCAAGAAATCGTTTTTTCTTCTTTTTTTTTNNTGGGTATGCGGCAAAACCGATCCAATCGTTTTTTCTTCTTTTTTTTTTTTAAATCTGTCTGGTAAGCTCTCATTCCCCATTACATACAGTTAGACTACTTGTGTAGAAGATGGGCAATACAACATGACAGCATGACAACAATCACTATCAAAGTGAACTTTTAACAAAAAGTGCAAAACATGACATAACATAGCCTAAAGCTTACCAGCTTTTTCTGGCTTTTAAATCAAAGGGGTGGTGTGGGTTGGGGGGACCTGGAAAGTGTGAGGAAATGGGATCCTACCTACTTAACAAAAGTAAATAAGGATCAAAACAGCCGCTCCACCAGGATTGCAAAAGTTGACATAATCTTGAAACGACCTTCATAATCAGACAAATGGATGTGACCATTTTGTAAAATTTGTAAAACAGATGTCTGATCTTTAAATGAGGATCCTTGAAAGAGTGTTGTCTTTGTTGACATACAGTCTGGTCAAGGTGTTCAAAATGTTTCAAACTATAAAAGCTGTGGCAATTTGTGTTATTAGCATTAATTTATTGACGCCATGAAATTATTTTGACTTCACTGAAACATTGCCTTAGATGAAATGAGATCATGGGGACATGTGCCCTCCCAACTGAGCCCCCCCTCCCAAAATGAAGTATTTAGAATATAGATGCAATGTACAGGAACAGAAAAACTGAAAATTTTAGTGTAGTTAAGAAAAATGGCAAAGATAATCCCACTATGCAAAAGCAAATTTTTTTCAAAAGGGCTAAAGAGGATACCCCCTGGGCTTGTATGTTCTCACGATATGGCAATCAATAACTTGCTGACCTTCCCCACCCTCTCCCTCTCCCACCCACCCCCAAAAGAAAAAGACACCGATCTGGCTACTAGCCTGCAACCCTCTTAATTAACATGTTGTCACCACCAAAGTCACAATGTTTAAAGCGAGCACTGTCATTTAATGTCAAACTATAATCGGTATGAACAACAAGCCTCCTCTCTGGGTATTTCATCACTGTCTAAAGAAGAACTGTTTCGTTCACATTTTCAAGCTGCTCTGTTTCAAGGATTGCAAGTAGGTCAAAACTTGGCTATTTCCACATCGCTTCAGTGGTTTGAAGTGTATTTAACGTTCTGGACACAGCTCTGGGCGTAGAAGTGAGAATACCGGCAGGTTTTAAGGTGACCAATGCTGAATTTCAGGAATTTAGGCATGTTGTCAAAAGGGCAATTTCTTTCCAAAATGAAGGTGTCCACCAAAAATGCATGTCGGCTACTGCATCATAAAACTCTAGGATCTTCCACTGCTCTATCTGCAAGACATCAGGTTTATATCTGACGGGTGATGGCCAGCTGTATCCCAGCAATCCCAAGCCTAAGGTCGGCACAAACTTCAACGAAAATTCCATAGAAAATGTCAGAAAATTTATGGAAATAAATAATATTGCAATATGGAACAACCCACAATTTTATCTGGTCATGTGTTGCCAGACAAGGTATTCATCCAGAGACCCAAACCATTGCTACTTTTGGAGGGCAAAATTTTCTGAAAGGCAAATTAGACCCCCCAAATCAGCATTCACACTACACTGACCAAGCTCAACAGACATCACTCAGAATCCTCCAAACAGAACCCTGCAAGATATTTAGAACTGGAAAAAACTTTATTATCTCAACATATGGTTGTCTCTCTTTAATCTTGAACACCAGGAGAATACACTAGTCATTCTCGTTGCAAATCCCTCTAGTGTAGGAGCATTTTGGATGATGTTTGATGGTTTCCTGTGGATGAGTCAAGGCACAGTGGGGGGAAAATGTAAAGTGACAGTAATTTCCCGTCTGTGTGATAAAGCCTGGAGTATTAATATTAAATTTCATCACTAACTGAAGTACATTACAAAACAAAAAACAAGAGAAAGTTTGTACAATCCACATGAGGGAAATTAATTACATGTATGTCTAACTTGCCATCTCTGAATTTTCTCTCAATCTTTTTCTCATGACACAGGCCTATGCATGAAATCAAGTACCTTTAGAACATAACTGACACGACCTTCGAATAGAAGCATATCCCTGCACACAAAAAAAACAGCAACAACAACAACAAAAGGACACATCCCTGGGTGATAAAATTCATTTACAAATGGATTAGCCTGGTTACAACCTACCATCAACAGTCAACTGAGCCCTGATTTCAACTTTCTTTCACCCAACCAGTTCTCCCTGGAGACACTCTAGATGAGTTAATTTTGAAGACTAGGATTCCTAACAGACAGCAAAGGTTCTTGAATGTGACCTTACTTGCACACCTGAGTGACACACTGATATTTCTGCTGACATATTTACAATGGGATACATCTGGTAAGTGCAGTTTCCTCACTGGGTGAAAATCCACAGTACATAGAGGGGAGACTGTGTGTGACTGAGGGGGCTGGTAAACAGATCCTGAATGCTGAGATGGGCAGCAGCTGTAAAATCTGTGTTGTTACAGGAACTGACCTCTTACATTTTAGAGGCATTTCAACTGAGTCAAAATTGATAATAAAAATTTTTTTTAAGTGACAAGTTATCTATTCCTCCAACCTCAATATTGAGCACTCTTGCTGGGTGGCATTCTACTTCCTCTTAAAATAACCTGATACAGTGAGGGTCAAGAATCTTGTCCTTAGGAAAGAAAAGCGGGATGTTTTCGAAGGAAAATGGAATGCAATGTACACAAGAGTGACTGGCATACATGAATCAGGTGAGGTTCTGCAGAAGGATCAAGGGGGCTAATTCACTTTTTCCCATCAAAGCAGAACGCCACCATCAGTTGGCACATAGCATACCGAGACATTTTTTGCAAAAAAGGGTCAAGATTGAGAGCACTGCAAGCGATGGTACTTCTCAGGTCACTATGTCTACATTTCTCATAGCTACATAAATCATTTGGCCAATTTTGGGGTAACAAGATTTTGGGGGGGCTCAAACCCCCTTAGACCTCCCCTGACATGAAGAGTGTGTAAGCCTCTGAGTGACTCCAGTTTCCTGAAATATTGCTAGCCCATACAAGTGTACAAAGAACAAAATATTCCTGAAAGCATATATTCATAACATAAACTAAAATACAGACAATGTCAAAGTGATGGAGCTTAGGAAGCTACACTGGGTAGCAGGTCTACCACTAGGAGGAAACATGATGCAGCAACAGCAGACTTCATGTATACTGTACCCGGCTGTCGCGAATGCTGGGGAGGGTGTAGGGGCTCCATAGGTGAGGTTTTCCCCTGGAGAGCAAATGAGCTTACAGTGCCAGTTGAAGAGAATCAGAAAATGAGGTTTGAAGAAAAGAAATATGGATTTGGACAATTTCTTCTACCACTAGGCCCACCGTACTTGTCCATCACAAAAGCTCATTGCTAAATTTCCTGAAGGCTGTGCAAATGCATTAACTGGACATGTGGTCAAAATTCCATTTTTTCTCAACTGGTGATCCGCAAACCAAATCAAGACATATAAAACCTTAACGTCTAACACATGAAAACTGAGCAGTGACTGGGATAGCATCACTGTTTGGGACTATCAGCAAATAACAGGAAAATGTTGAAATATTCGGACATGTTAAACATCTTAAAGTATGCACAGTCAAAAAAGTGGGGTTGGGTTAAGGTGTTCTATCCCATCTGTTCCACAGGTCCTGCAAATGGACAGGAATTTCAGTCTCTCATTACCCACCCATAAAGTAATATCATTACCTAACAGCCCTCTTTCCTCTCATCAACATGATTATCACTGACTGTCACTTCCCAGTTCTGGTTGCACTGAGCAATTCCTTCCCTGGCCTAACGCTCAAGCATGATACTGCTGAACAACACTATCCATCACTCACTGAGACTACTATAATGAATGAGTACAAAAGTCCTCTGGCATTTATACAAACCTAGTTAATGTATCGATCTACTTCACACACTTACTTGTGCACCATTTCCTCCTAAGTACCATTACCTAAGTCTAATTTTGACGATCAAACTTCAAACACAACTGAAAAATATCAAATATTATTGAGCAGCCTCTACATCAAAGTTTTCCAACCAAAGAAAAAAAAGAAATAAGGAAAAAAAAAATATGGTGTAAATAAAAACAAAGTTGACTTACGATCATCGCTAAAGTCATCGACCAATATTATTTCCTGTATCAGTTCGGGAGGGCTGCGACTCAACACACTGAAAGGAGAGAGTATACCAATATCAATTAGAGTTTCTGTGCCACAAGATGTCAAACGTGTTGATGTTCACATCAAGCTACCAAACACAAACAGGAAAATCAGGGGGATGACACAAAACACAACTTGAACTCACATCCTTCAATGAGAGATGCGGATTCCTACCTTTATCTGTGAATTAATCAGCACTGAAGTAGATATAGTGATGACGATTACTTATTCAGTTAAAGCTGATTACTTCATAGATAGTTTACTTTGGTATAGACATTGAATGTGCAGTAGTAACTACTACTGTACAGTGTGCACACACTGACTTTGGTTTTGCAACAGTTTTTCAGATCAACAGTTGCAAACAGATTACTTTGTTGATAAGATTTATAAGAGAAGGGTGGGAAGTGGGTGGAGGCAATGACAGTTACCTAATGTGGTAGCGGATCTCATCTTACCTCCTTCAAAATTTGAAAGTATGGAATTAATGAACAATGCATATTCAAAATTACACGACTGTGTAACGTTGTACATTTTTGGAATACTTGCCAAAGGCAGACAAGGAATTTATAGGATGGTGATGGCATGTGTGTGTGATGCCTGAGCATAAAGTACATGTGACATGAATAACACATTTTGGTGTGTTGACCAAATTTATCAGTAAAAATGTTGAAAGTAGTCACAACTTTCAGGAAAATCCATCAAGCATTGACAATTTTACTAACAAATTTCCCTTTCACAATTGCATCATGACTAAACATAAGCCAAATATGGAAATTTTTGACATCCAGGGAGGGACTCACCTGATATGCATTATGTTATCCTTTGTTTGCTTAACCTATTTCAAGGGCAACTGAGAATTTTACCTGCCCTGAGGGTTCTATTTTGGAAGCATACTGCCTTCTTTAGAAATATTGATACCAACGTGAAACAGTAATTAAGTAAAGAAGAGAAAATGTAAAGGTCTAACAAAAGAAATACTGACACTGACACTGTGCAACACTTTACATCATCTGTTTTGCATTCTAGCAAACTTTGAAAGGCCATAGCTCAAAAATGGTAAAATACAGAAACATAATCCTAACAGATTATTACTCAGGATTTCTCTCTGCAACTTCTGAATGAAGCTGCCTTTTTCCAGATGTATGTCACTTGGTTTTTAAAAACACAATATCTTAAGAAGGGAAAGTTCCTTGAACATTGAAGCTGGTGTGTAGGTAGTCCATTCTTTTTCAGGGAGGTCAAAGGTCACTGGAAATCATCAAACAGGGAAAGTCTCAAAACCAATTAAGGAGGATATCTCAGTAACTGAAAGCATGGGTACCACTTGATAAGTAGATGATCTCTGTCAACTTTTGGGGAGGTCAAAGGTCACATGAGGTCAATGAATGTCATGAGTTTGAAAACTTTGTAACCATTGTAGCTCAATGATCGAAAGTTGCTTGAAATCCAAAGTTGTTATTTAGGTAGTTCAATGTGAGTAGATGATCCCTATTATTTTCCAGGTGGGTAAGAGTTCATTTGAACAGAGTGTCCCCACCGAGAGGGGAAACTCTGAAAAGCTACTATGAAATTTCTCAGCCACTGAAAGTTGCTTGGACTTCAATCTCTTTAACATTGTTGGTCTTGACAAATTATCTCTGTCTTATGAGGGCAAAGGTCACACAAGGTTAATAAAAGTCATAGTTTAGATAGTTTGCTAACACAGTACCTCAAACTTCAAACTTAGTGTATAACTTCAAACTTAGTGTATAGGTGTGTCCATTGTGAGTGATCCCTATTGTTTTCATGGAGATCAAAGGTCATTTGAGATCATCGGAGGTGAAAAATTGAAAACATTTAAGGAAGAAATTTCAGCAACTGAACGTTTGTTGGAACTTCAAACTGTTAAAATTGGCAACTCTTGATGACTTGTCACTTTCTATGTTGGTCAAAGGTCACATAAGGTCAGCAAAAGTCATGGTTTGAATACCTCGTAGACATGATATCTCAAGCAGGGTATGGTGATTGAACTTCAAAATTGGTATGTTGGTTATCCTTTATTTTCCCAAAATATTGGATAGGAATCACAAATTCCTTTAACTTTCTAGTAATGCCTGCAATGGTTATGGCATATGTGTTTATGTGATGCTGTAGCTTGTAATATATCTCACTAAGGGAACGTTGCTTGAAGTTCAAAGTTGTTATGCATGTAGTCCACTGAGAGTGGATGATTCACATTCCTTTTTTAGGTGGGTCAAAGGTCACATTAGGTCACCAGAGGGGACAGTCTCAAAACCTATTGAAAGATATGTCTCAGTGACTGAATGTTGCTTGAAGTTCATACTCTAACCATTGGTAGCTCTTGATGTGTAGATAATGTCTGTCAAGTTTTGGGAGGTTAAAAGGTACATGAAGTCAATAGAGGTTACAGTGTGTAAACCTAAACATGATATTCAACAAGTGAAAGTTGCTTGAACTTCAAAATTAGTATGTTGGTGGTCCACTGAGGACAAATGAGGTCAGCACAGTCATCGTTTTAAAAACCTTGCAGACATGATATCTCAAGAAGGGTAGAGCAGTGAAACTTCAAAAGTGGTGTATGGTGTGTCCGTTGTCCTTTGTTTTCCGATAAATTTTCCATAAATAGTAGCAAGAAATCACACAAACCTTGGACAGTCTGGTTTTACATTATTTTGCATAATCTCCAAAGGCATAAATATCCAGACTGGGATGGCCCTTGCCAACGATGTACCACCAGTGATCTTGTGTCAGGGTTTCACATTTGTGCTCTTACCCTCTCAAACTGAGGTCCCTATAGTGCTCAAAGTAATAGGATCAAACCATCTGGACAAGGCAGAATCATGAAGGGAGATATTTCTAGCGAAGTTGTCTCACATTACACTCTCATCATTTAATTTTCAAAGATTTTTTCCCTTTCCCCTTTTTTGGTTGTGATGTAGTATGTTCATCACAGTATGATTGCGTGACTGCTGTCTAACTGAGAGGAAGAAATGACAGAGACGTTGAACGATTAATGGCAGATGATTTGGAAGTTGCACCACTGCAACAGCAAAAGTGTAACTTCTATAACGGTGGGCCGTAATTACCAAAGGGAGGGTAACATTACTTTCAGGGTCTTTTAAAAAATGTGCAATGTAGGCTGTTCAAATGTAATATTCACGGCGAGGAATGGAATGAATTCCTGGAACAATATGAGGAATCTTCACTTAAAGTTTATTTTCTGACATCCTCCTTCTTTGGCCATGGAGGGGTCAAACCGAGGAACTCAGTCCATGGCAAAATGTCTAATCACAGGAACACTTTTAGGTTCTAAAGGACTTCAGTGCAGCTTTTTCTTTCATATCATTAATCTGTTAACCTCTCATGAAAGATATTTCTGATATGCCATTTAAATTACAACATATTCTAGTGAACTTTGGGTGGTCATCAATGCAACAATGAAAGCTAAGCATATATTTCAACCCATTCACCCAATTAGTTTTACATGCTTTTTTAGCATAAAAGCCACAGACAGAAAATCTGATTAATTTGGAATGTAATCATTCTATGGATATTTTTAAACTTGCCACAACTTGAATATATTTTTTAACTTTGCACTAAGAGTCATTTTCAAATTTATGAAGGACAGGTGACTGACTAAACAGGTTTTCAGAATTACCAAATTTGCCTAGTCCAAAATCATCTTGGGATACACAGAGTGAACATCAAATACTGCTATCACCGTGTATGTGAACAGACTACAGCTATTATTTTGCAACAGTTTTCCCTCCATGTGCAGTCACAGATATCTATCTCAGATATCTTTCCGATCTATCTCAAGAGGCCTTTACAGACCAGCTGGAGGCCTCCTGCATAACATTCAAACAGCCACTTCCCATAAATTTCACTTGGGAAAAAAAAAAGCTATAAATGATTGATGACTCAGGAGGACTTGCAAGAACATCCCATGGTAAAAAATCTAAAAGAAACTAAATGAGCAGACTGCACATTTATCATACATTAAGATCTGCACAGATTTCAACAGAAAAAGCAAAACTATATGTATGTGAATGGAATGAGATAATATGGAGAAAAAAAAAACGCATTATGCAAACACACTGCTGTTCTACAAAGGCTTAAAGACTGCCGAATGACATGCATCTGGAAATTAGCTATGGAGCTTCATTGAGAAGTTGCAGAGTGAAACCTGGAATGATAATCCTGTTACTTACAATTGTGAATTCAGTTTTATTACCATTTTGGAGATTAGGCTTTTCAAAAGTTTGATAAAAATGCAAATGCCAATGACGTTGAATGTCACACAGTGTCAGATTATTTCCTTTGGTAGGCGTATAATGTATCTTTCTTCTTAATACGCTTGTATGTATATATGAATGTATGTATGAATGAAATACATGAAATGAAACAAAATGAATAAGTTGATTTCACATCGGTAGGTGATAACAATCTGTTTAAAGAAGATGATACATGCTTCCAAAATAAACCCTCATGCATCTGTCTCCTCGCATGGTTACAAAGCTCTGAGACAAAACTTGTATTGAGAACTGTGTAAAAATATAGGCTACATGTGCTATGTATTTACATTGCAATGTTCAATTGTAGCATACAAGGGTTGCTGAAGAAAGAACAAGGTTGCCGATAAAAATCATTTGCTTTAAGTTGATAAATTATGTCCACACTTTTTGTACCCAATTCAATGGCAACTAAAACTTCTAGAACAGACCACTGCACAGGACATTTAACTGCACTACCATTGGTAACTTGCATAATAGACCTCTTGCACTGAAGTCACATAACAACATACAAGAGTGCCCTATCTGAGGGGAAAAAAAAGGGACAACTACATACGGCAAGCCTATGCGCACATAGACCAAATGGCAGAGACAAAGTAATCATGCTAAAATTAGTGGCTTGTCCTCAAGGAGGGCACTTTATTGTATTAAAGTCCTGTCACCTGCAAGAGATATATCGCTGCATGTAAAAAGTCTAGGTAAAGTATCTAAAATTTTAACCTACTGCCATGATATCCCACTGCCATGATATCCCACATTAACTAATTATAAGAATGACTTTATAATCTGTGTAATGTTTTATTTGCATCCACTTGATGTCCATTGTTTGCTCCGGGTGTTGCACATGCACAAGGAATAACACTTGTGAGAAAAACAAGAATTTTTGAGAAGGATTAAGCATTAAGATTTACTTTCAAGCATTGAGAGATCAACAGGAACAAGTTCACCCTACAGAATCAATGAGCATTCAAATGAGGTTCAGACACAAAAATACTAAATCAGTTCAGTTGGTGGATTGTGGAGTGTATGAGTTTAGACACTCTATCACACCATTCATATCATCACCACATGGGTTCCAGGACAATTCCCAATTTTCCCTGGACAATTTCCCACTCTCACCCACAAAACCTTCTCCCAGACAATTCCAAGCAAGGACACTTCCCAAGAAGGAAAATTCCCATTGAGAAAACTCCCAACTCAAACAATTTCCCCTCCGAAAATTCCCACAAGCTCTAAACTTCAACCAACCCTATTCTCTGATGGAATGTGTGAGTGCGGAGTTATCTGAGAAAGGATTCTCTGAGTTGGGAATTGTCCATATGGGAATTTTCCCGGCAGGGGGGTTGTCCACAAGGAACTGTCTTGGGAGAAGTTGTCTAGTCACATCATTGGTAGGCTATACATTCCAAAAGTATACAAGCACTGGATTTTCAAACACAAAATTTACAGAGAACAGCAATGCTTTCTCCAGATTGGAGCAGCAAAGCCATTGAATCTCAATACTGCTGATTGTTTTAATATTCCTTTATGAAGATGTCCTGGATATTTAAGAAGTAGTTCAATTGCGACTGAAGAGATTAACAATGAAAAACAGAGAATTGGAATCTGGTTGATTATCTGGTGTTGACAAAATATTATTCTTCTGCCATTTCAGTTCGCGGTTAACTGAAGTGTAAAGAAATAATTTCTGCCAATTAAACAGTTTTGAGCGGCTAAACACCTGGGATCAAAGCATTGTTCTGATTGAACTAATTGTGTAAGGATTAAATTTGTGTAACTGATGTTGTGAGGTGAATGCTATTGAACAGGAATTGCCTAATAAAATGAAATACCTTGGAGCTAATTGAGCAGCCTACCATGCTCGATTTGGTGGGTCTTGAAGTATTAGCAGTAACTAAATTAAATGCACACATGGCATCTGACATTCTTCTTTTTACTTAATCTTTTGTGACATTCTTGACATAATTCTTCTTTTGAAGTTACTGAATACACACGATCGAGTTGAAAACCACAATACCATTCTGTCAGTCCTATACTATTACACGCCTCAATCACAGCAAATTGAAGGAGGCACTTAAGCAACTACTGCCCAGAACCAGACAGTCCAAACAAAGGATGAAATATCCATAATTTATGCAAGTACCATGTGCAAAACTGTGAGAAATTTAAGATCTACCTTCCCTATGTTTCAGGCAATTTTTTGGTCAATAATTTGCAAAAAAAACCCCTCTTATACCTATCTTTTTCACACCTTAACTAGTAACATCTTTTGCTTACATGGGAAGAAACATGATGGAGATATTTGATACACACTGACAATGAATCAAGACCCAACACCATTTTAAAAGAATATCAGAATGTCCAGGTAGCATGACAACATCTGTATGAATATATTGAGGTAAGATTGGCCAGCCAGTGGTATTTTACTCACTTCGTCTTTTTTCTGTAAAGCCTATAAATATCATACAGCGTCTGAATAAAATGCCAGACAGAATCATGACCATGCATGCGCAGTTTGCACACGGAATGATGGCTTAGGCTCTGTGATGACTTCCATGCAGCTTGTAAGTTAATATGACTTCCAGCGCACTAAAGGATTATAGGAGGATTCCAAAATTGTGTTCCCTGTCAACTTGAGGAAGTCTGACAGTTGGAACATATGTACAGGCAGCACGTCGGAGTTCTTGCGTCCTACGTTATGTTGCTTTGTTTTCCACATGATTACTCTGACAAGTAGGTCTAAATGCTCATTTTTTTTTTGTAGCTAAGGCAGAATTGAGATGGCAGTTGGAAGATTGGAACTTAATCCGATTGGCTTCCTGAAATGTCAAGGTAAACGATACATGACGACGAAGAGTGCTTAAAGTAGTTGTTACTCACTACTAATATTTCACACAGTACTTAAGAAATTAAAAGAGGATCCCAAAAGTGAGCAAACCTGGTGTAATTAGTTGCAAGGGATACAGTGCATCGCACCATCTTGTTGCAGTGTTTGCAAAGAGCTCTGTGGTTATCTATTCATCAATGATTAATGTGCCTCCTACTAAAAAGATGGTATCTAAGTCATCTAGTTGGGTATCTAGGTATCTGGTATCTAGTCAGCCTTCACAGCAAAATGCAACACTACATGCACATAGTGCTAATTGCATGCAAAGATCTGGGACTTCTTAGGAGTGGGACATCTTACTTTCAGAAAAGCCGTTTCTGTCCCTTCTGCAATTGTGTCATCACATGCAAATGTTAAAATGAGGTTTGATTGATGGAATGAATCCTTAGTGCTTTTTTTCCTTGATTTAAATATGCTAGAAATGAACAGAATGCTCCATTAAGTTCTCATGCAAGTGTCACGTAGTTTACTATGATCATACTGGGAGAGGTGTTACACCATGAACACACTGGTTCACTGTTGAATGCTTCTGCTTGCATGGAACTGGAAATGGACCCATCTGTGTATAAACTTCATCAAATCTGTATGTTCCTTTAAAAACAAAACTGGCATTACCTTGTAACAACTTTGTACAAAGTACACTACAGCACTGAGTACAGACGTTCCTGAATGTCCTTCACACTTTATTCAGACTGAAGTACGCAACTGAGGAGGATCGGCCTTTCATTGCTTCCAGAGCAAGGTGGTGTAGAAGGGGGATAAAGTGATCCACCATTTTCAGCCTTCAGGTCGTGATTAACTGGAGCCACTGACACCAGTGCAAGTAGAAAAGTTGGACTACGCAGACACAATTATATTTGCCCAACACATACTGTGACGTGCTACATCTACAGTGTCATATTTAAATTGTATAATGCTTTTGCTAGAAGACCATCAAATTGACAGAAAACATCTTTTAGAGATTAAATTTGGTGTATCAGTGTGTGTGTGTGTGTTGGGAGGGGGAAATTGAGATCTTTGGGGAACAAACAAAGAAAATACATGTAGGTATGTATACAAAACACTATTACAATTTTTCACTGCACTTTTTCATTTGTGCAGCAATTTGGTCTATTCCAAAATGACATACGACACTAAAATTGCTGGGTGCTGGATAAATTATTGCTTGGAAGATGTCGCATTTCATTTCGCTTCACAAAATAGTCAAATTGCTCAAATGTAATATCATGCAGCAATTTTTGTACATGCAACAAAAGGGCTTTCACAGGTTTTGTAACATAATGCCCAAGAAACATGAAATCTGCCATACAATTTTTGGAAACCAAATTATTCCCTGGAGGCACAATTTCAGCTAAGATTTACTTGGTCATTCAACTCTGAGTGGTCTCTTTATCTTCAACATATTACATTAAATAGTGTCATCAGCTTATCCCTTTAAACATAAAGATATAGGCATGGTAATTTTTAATTATGGTTTCTAAATCATCTCGTCCCCTTCATTTCATCACCTTATTTTCATCATGCATTTAATGTAGAGGGTACCAAGAGCAAAGTGGAAAATGTCTGGTACTGTCTGGCATCGAGCATTGAGTTCAGTGAATGCAGGGAGGTGCAAGAGAAGGAGACAACAAACAGTACTGTTCAGTTATGCCAATCCTGCTAGATTTTCTCCGGCGTGATACTTTTTCTCAAGCGCACCTCCCTGGTTGGAGGAGACACACAAGGGGGAGACTTCTCGAATACCATCACAACCTGTTCATAGCCAAAAGATTAGTAATTGAACTGGATCATACACTGCATACACGACTTGTACTTCAATGGACACCAGTTGTACTGGCTTTTTGCAGATTGAATTTTATTCTTACCTCACAACTGTTCTCAATAATGTCGACCTGGCTTCATTATGGAAGGTAATTATAACAGAGGTGACTGGCAACTTGGACACATCATAATGTTTCCCATGGCACCTGAAAGTTAGATAGAAGAACATTTGTAATTTACATACAGCATAGAAATATAAACACAATCATGTCATGTATCCAGATAGGACTGATATGAGAAAAGATCCAGGGTCATCATCACAAAAGAGATGGTCATTGACATTGAAGGATAATATTTCATTGAACAAAAAGTAAGTTGCGGTAGTTGATTTAATTAGAAAGCAAAGGTTCCACATACAATGAAGTCTCCAAAATGTGTGGGTGGGTTCAGGGGGTTTGGACAAACCACCCACAAGATCTGGAGTTCCGCTCAGCCTATGATAGTAGGCCTACATTAGCAACATATATATGAGTTTTAATTTGTTGCTCATAATTGTCGGTAAAGTATCCCACGTGTAGTAAAATCGAACCCCATCTACTCAAAAGGCTGCATACAAGTCTGATCTCTGAATAGCTTCCTTCTTATTCTCTTCCATGCCAATGCCCACTTTTTCTCTTTCCTGCCTAGTCTTGGTCAAGACTTAGTGAATCTTTACCCCTTCCTTTCCACATTCCAGGGACAAGGCAAGGGGTACAGCCCATATATTCACCATTCCATGCTGTGTCAATCACATACTGTACTGTCAATGTGCAACAAACAGTAAAATCCATCTGAGCTAGCAACCTCTTTGACATGAAGCGTGAATTGAGATCTGCCATGTCATAATGAATATTCACCTTTTATTTAGGGTGATGTGATTGGTTTCTTCCTTATTGGAAAGAAAATGGTCTGATTCCAATAAGAATCATAAACATGCTCTGAGGAATATGACAAGATGATGGTGAACAGTGAATTGTATAAATTGTATTAGGGCGCACAGTATGTATGAATTTCTAGAACTGTATGGGATGTATCAACAAGGTTACTGGAAGGAGGAAACACTACCATCACTGTTCCTGCCTCCCCCACTCTCCACCTTTCTCTTGCCTTTGTTTCACCGTGCTGCAAAAATTGCTTCAGTCTTATGCAGAATGATCATGGAACCAATCATCTTATTCAACTCATTTTGACAGACTGCGTGGGACTAGATATCACTCTTCTGGATCTTCTACACCTCAATAGATCTGATTTTGATATTGCACCCTATCATATCCTTTCAGATTGAGCCAGGTGATAGCCTTGGTCCAGTGGTAGAGCTTTCCTGTCAAACATTGCTTTATTTATTCAAGGCCAGGTTAGGCAATGAACCTGTCTGACTTATCCAAACATCTTGATGCATGGTAAAAGAACTAAAGATGGATGAATTTTCCTGATAGTCACAAACCAACCCTGGAAACGATATCTGTCAGACAAGAATAGCTTAACTTCTGCCTGCCAAGGTCACCACAACAATAGAAGTGCAAACGTTTTGTTTAGGCACTATTTTCTGAAGAAGAAAGGAGTGTGAAATCTGGTAACTTCAAAGGAAAACCGTTAACAGCCTCCCAGATCGTCCTAGCACTTCAAATGTAGTTTTTCGAACAATAAGATACCATTTGGTATTACAATAAATTCACGTCCAAGAAAATGTGAAGTTTTATGAATATACTTTCTATTCACTCGCAAGTCATCATGTTGTTGCAAAATCATTGGTGACGTCATTGGTGACATCACACATGCACTGTCAAGTAGTATTAACGGTGCATGTGATTCGTCATACATTTCCAGAATGGCGATACACTGTACAACAATGGCGGGATGCTTGAAGTTTAATTTGGAAAGAAGTTATTACGAAAATAAAACCAATAGTGTCTTGACTGTTTGTATATAGATGTGCACCAAGTGTAGGTTGAAATTGAAAGACCCACTACAGTTCTTCTTCAGCAGTGCTGTATGAGGTGGCAACCCTTTCACTATTTATACCAATAGTAGAACAACTCTCAAGAAAATTTGCTTCTCACTTTAAAACGGATAACACTAACCAGCTCCCTGCAATAAAACATTCATGGCATTACACTAATTGAGCTCTTGTTAAGTTTGACAATGTCCAAAACTTAGTAACAGCTCCCATTGGGACAAAGAGTACAAGCACTGTAAAATAAATTTTTCCTGAAGTGCCTGTTCATAATCTGTCAGAAAAACTAGCACTTCCAAAGGATTTATTTAGTCAGAACTTCTGTCATCTCAACTCTTAAAAATCAACATCACCTTTCTTGCAAGATGCATGCTTATGGTTAACAGTTTGGGAGAACGCAAGGTGCTTTGCAAAAATTTTCTAACAATCAATTATATTATTTTAAAAGTGGATATGGAATGAAAGGTGTTTAAACACGATTGAGATGTCTGCATTCAGATCTTGGTTATGGGGGTAATGTACATTTTACTTCAAATTAACCCTACAATATTTCAATCTTCGAGGAAATTTTGGGCAAGTAATGCCATTCACAATACCCTTGATTCAAGGAGTTTACTTTTCACCACACAACTGACAACTAATTTGGCAGGGATGGAAGTAACTTGTGAAATTCACTGACACTTTATAGTGAAGAAAGGAATGGGTATAACCTGATTGAGATATACAATATTAATTTAGCATGTTGTTAGCCAAGGTGAAAAAGGTATGTCATTGGCATGAATGCTTTGTAAAAGAATAATAGATAATAAATCAGAAGAAGCATCATATTTTATTTCAACTTAAATAAATCTCAAATATTTAACAAGTGTAAGAAATAAATTCACAAAGTATTAAATCTCATCCCTATCATTTTGCATGGTCTTTCGACACCCGTCATTTCATGTAACCCCCATCATTTAATGCATGGGCAGTGTTATAAAGCAGTGAACTCAGATTGCAAGTTGAGGACAGAAGAGGTGAATATTCATTCACCTTGGTAAGTGGTCTGATGTACTGCAGGCATCCTGTATGCACCGAAATGTTAACTCCTGCATATGTTCACATGTGCCTAGACATCATGTACATCACATGTAATTGACAACAGTATTCCCAGATATCATTGATAATGATCCCAGAGAAAATGACAGAGTTCATCTCCTCATCAAGGTCTAAGAATGTTAACAGCTTAAAGATCCAGCAACATTCAGTGGCAGATATAGGTTCCTTAATTAGTTTTTATACTTCAACCTTTCTAGTGACCTCAAATGACCTTTGATCTCCATGAAAAATGGTAGGGATCATTTACTCACCAAGGAATAGCAACATACTAAGTTTCAAGTTCCGGCAACATTCAATTGCTGAGATATCTCTGTTAACAGATTTTCAGACTTTCACCTTTGGTGACCTCAAATGGACTTTGACATCCATGAAAAATGATAACCATCATCTGCTTACAATGAACAATCTACATGATAAGTTTGCACTTCCAGCAAATTTTCCCTCTCTCAGATACCATGTCTGCAAACTATGTCTGCAAACTGTTTCTAAACTATGACCTCTATTGACCTCATGTGACCTGTGACCTCCATAAGATGTGGCAGAGATCATTTACTCACTAAGAGCTATTATGTTAACAATGAAAAGCTCTAACAACATTCAGTTGCAAAGATATCTTCCTTTATAGACTCCTTCCTTCAGACTGTAACCACTGGTCACCTCAAATGACCTTTCACCTCTATGACAAAAAAAAGGAATCATCTACTTTCAATGGACAACCAGCACACCAAGTTTGAAAATGATGGACCTTTATCTACCTTTCACACTGTAACCCTGTGAAGTGTCAACAGAGAAAACTGTTCTGAATTTGTCTTCCTTACTTACTAATTGTTCCTTTGGACCTGTAATTAATACATGGAGAAAGAACAGATGGGGGAGACAAAAATCACAAAATGTAGAGAAACAGACTAAAGGATAGTCAGACATATGGGGGCAATTGCAATCTAACCTTGACAAAATACAAAGGACACCATCCTCCTTCCATATTCCTTTCCCATTCAATGTTGAAATTGTTCAAATTTGGAATACCTTTCCTTGGGACAACATTGACCTATTTCATTTCAAACATGATCAATAACAACAGCTAAATTAAAAAGCAAATCATAGCATATGACAGAGTCATTCCCTACATGTGAAGCGGCTGGTTGGTTGATGTTTGAGAAGACTACCTCAGGTCACACACAGAAAAATATTTATCACCAATACCATCACCTTGTTACAAATTACATCTAGCCCTGGAGCATTTTAATCTCAATCTACTTTGCTTTTCTTCTTTTACACTGGCCATTCCACAGCTTTACTAACCTCATCAATCAACGGTATTTTTGTCTCATCAAATTGTGTCAGCCAGAAGGGACTATGGGCAGTAGACTGCTGGTTTAATAATACTATGTAAGGTAATTAAGGCCTGCTAATCACATTCATCTCGGAGCTCACTACTAATTCACGGGACACGACTTTCAAACCAATCACATGTGACAAGATGCGAGTCTCGTGGACCCATGTTGTGCTTCAAAATGTCCAACTCTTCTTTAGGAATCATAAAAGCTGTCACGGGCAAGAGTGCCATTTAAATTATTCAGCAGGATGCTACACTGTGCGATAGGAGACTGGGTTCGTTTACAATCCCGGAATTCAGCAATGTTTGTAATTTGTAGAACAGCAATCAACAGCAGTATTTGACCCAGGGGAGCTGAATGTGTCAATAAAGTACGGACAGACGCAGTGAAGAAATCAAAGTACACACAGTTATAGAGGATTATAGTTCTCATTTCAGTGAGTTATGTCTATTTATACAACTCTGCTGTAGGATAGGAATTTCAACAAAGTGTGATGATGTCAAACTAGTTCTGCCTTAAACCTGATAAAGGAGAAGCTATTGAACTACTAGTTAATCTTACTTCAGGAGGAGATACCTTCACTGTTCTCCACGTCAAAATTTTCAAAACCCTGAAATTCTTTTCTCCTGAAACTCCAAGAAGTGAACGATAGAGTTACATTCCATTTCTAGTATGCAACGTATGTAATTTAAACTTTGAGAGCTTCAAGGAAAGTAAACATCAGTGAAGTTGCAAGAGGATATAGATGCACTGTGCCCATGGGAGCCAGCTGGTCCCATTCACAAAATGTTTTGTCCTTTTTGCCTAAATTTGCATGATATCCTTTAAAATAATTTTTGTAGACTCCAGATGAAGCCCTGCGGCTTCCAGATGGTCCTGAACCCTCGACAGTTAGTACCTTCTCCAATGGTAACACTGCGAATGAAGTCCTACATTTGACCAACCTCGAAAGAAAACAGCTGTAATGAAATTACCATCCAACAACACAACTAGATGTTGTTAATTTGTCACTACAGAAATAGTCACTTGGAAGGTCTTTGAATCTGAAATCACTGATTCTCAAATACAACCAACCATTTACCCTCAGTGATGGTAGGTCCAGGCAGAGGAAGAGTCCTGAGCAATATGTATGCAGTACATTCACATGGATATCAAAATTGACCTACTAAACCAGTGTTTTTAAATGAGGAAGGAATTCATTAAATCTAAATGGTGAAATAGTGTGAAGAATGACATCTCTCCAGATGGATATTTAATTATTTATTTAATTACAGGTTTTGCTAGTTAAAACTTATAACCTTATTATCCTCTGTCAAGCAGCCCTAGCTCTTAAGACCACAGTAACAATTTGAGTGCTTTACAATACCAGGCAGCTCCCTGCTTTAATAACCTCACAGGGATGAATGGATGTGGTGAATTTGGGTCTTTATGAATGCAGGAGTGAATCATAACAAGTAGATGACCTAGTACAGTTTGATCAGGGAGGTACTGCCTTGGTTTGATGCACTACATTATGGAGTGTGCGATAATTAAAATACATACATGCTGGTACATGAGTAGTGCTAATGGGCAACCTTCTACTTGAGCTGGATTACTTGGTTGCTGCCAGTAATCGACTACGACGATGATGCCATTTTTACTGTAATATCATCAATTGACGATATGCTTCATAGTGAAAATCACATGGTAGATCTCACACTGAAATGGTGACTCAGGAATGAAACTTTGAGGTGGAGAATATGTACAGTAGCTGCAGTGGGACTCCACTCACTGCACGATTGTGAGCAACATCCTGTTGCAGCACAAGATCGAGAACTACCATTCAGAGAAAAAAAAAATACCAAAACTCTGTGAGAAAATCATTAAATGTGATATTTTGTCTCAAAAAAAAATGTTTTCATTTGAAGTCTAGTTTTCATAGACAAGAAATCACAGGTTAGATTCATCAGCCTCTCAAAACATATTCCTCCAATATGGCGAGTACTCCATTATGACCATCAGCACTACTGAGAAGTGAAGTCAATTTATACTAAAGTAATTATCAATGATAGGTATTGACATAACAGTTTGTAATTATAAAATGTAAGGAACCAAATCATCTCTTCAACGATGATGAAGAAATTTTACCACAAAACACTCTGAACTTGCTGTAAAATCCTCTTTCATAGATGGTGGTGAAATTCAGGTTCTATTACAACAAAATACAAAAAAAAAAGGACTGTACAATTTGTTTTGTAACAGCAAATCATTATACATGCATAAATCAGCACACAACTGCATCAAACATGGTGCTCTTAAGTGTCACTTACAAAAGCAATTTAACTTTTGATGTAAATCCTCAAAACCAAAGCAAAACTCATTCATTTCCATGGCAACAAGAAAACAGGTTTGACAGGTTCATTCTTGGGGCTCCACGGTAACAATGCTGCATGTACTAGTTTTGCATACTAGTATAGCTGCTATGTTGCTATGGTCACTAACGGAAAATTATCTGTTTGATTACCATACAAAGAAGAAGTGTTCATATTCAGCTTGCCCAAGCTGCTGATGTTGTATACATATGTCACCACATGAGGTAAAATAATTATGTCAACCCACACTTAGGTGTTATTCATCCATTTTCCTACCTTATCTATTCCATCTATATATGTTCTGCACCCCCCAAATATTCCACTTTTTTGATAAAGAATATAAAATATACAAAAAAGCCGGAATCAATGACTTCCATATCATATACAATGTTGCACTCACTGTAGCAAAGGGGCACAGATAGAATACACACCATTGTTAAATGTCTTATTCCTTTGTACTCTTTGTTTCGGTGAATATGCAGTCAATTTAGTGGCATTAATAGGGACTTTCTATCAATTACAATTTTGCATTGTTCCTGACATAGGAAACAAAAGGGTACCTGCACAGCCACTATCCACCACACGTTCAAAACCCTTTGAACTAAAGTGCTTGCCTATAAAACCACTGGTGAGGACACAATGTCATAGGGGCCAATATTGTATGCAGCAATGTCCATCCTGTGATAACAGGGTGATCAAGGTGAGACCACCACATATTTTGGTTTTTTTGGTAGGTATTCCCAGGTACCCCACTTTAAAGAGGCTCATTGAGT
>VJOZ01024275.1:0-10392 GCA_009801055.1 Stichopus horrens | reverse complement strand
TGGACAGAATCTTTGACAGAAATTCTAGCCAGACAGTGGTCAATCTTTATGTTTGCTTAATAGACATGATAACACATTTATCATTTATTTTAGGGTAACTCTAATTGACCCCAGGATTGTAGCTCTGTTGAGAATCTCCCCCCCCTCCCTAATTTCACATACACAACACATACCATGCCTACTCCTGCCAGACTTGCCTCTTACGCTAATATGTTGGCCTTAAATGTTGGGGTGCATTTACAATAAGCTTTTATGACGTAATTATAGCCATTCATTCTAATCAATTCTATGCTTTGCCTGCCATGCTTTTCATATTCTTCATATTTCATCTCAGTAGGAAGACACTTAACGTTACATTCCTTTGTCCAGTTTCGTCACTCCTGCCTGCTTTCTGTTTTCCTTTTGATCAGATGGTTTTAAACAATGATGAAGAATCCTTCTTTGAGCGATGGGCCCAACAGTGTCTCCCAGACGAGTTAGGTGCCAAGCCGATGTACCTTCCGCTAGCTCAGACAGAACAAGTCAAGATCGATCAGTTGGTTCAATTGTTTTACTCATCAGGAGACTTAAAAACAATGTAAGACTTGATGCGATGTTCTAAACTGTTGAAATTAAATTTTCGCATTTACAGCCTAATGTGCAATAGTATGAATAAGATGACATTAAGAATGGTAGAAAAGCTGTACACGTCCACCATTCTAACATTTTAAGTAAAGTTACACTTGCAATGCATCTTATGATGTTTGGATTCATACAGGGTTAGTATAAAAGTTAGTGGGTGTACATATTTAATGAATTTTTTTTCACAAGATGGCAGAAATTTTGTTTTAAACTGCTGTGCTCTTTATCGCATCTACTGACTGGGGCAAGAAATTTGAACATGTCCCATTAGTTCATATCTGACAAATGTTCAGAATGAATTGAAAAAGTAGTGACCTTTGAGATATCGTAGGTCAAAGTTCACAAGGACAGACAATATTTCAAGGTAACATCACCACAAGATAACAAAATGTTATTTACAGTGATGCAAAACATACTACCATTCATCTTGTTCAAGATCAAATCGTCCACGATGCAAAAAGTGTAACTTAAGTCAAGTTGTGCCACTATTAATAAATTAATTAATCAACTGATTAATAATGTTTTGTTACAGACAAATGGGTTGTGAAGAGCTGTGCCATTACATTCCCAGTGTCGTCCAACAGACTCTAGCAGCCTGGGAGCACGATTACATCGGCAAGGAACAGGTTCAGGTATTACATTCTTTGGCATTGAAATAAGTGTCCCTGCTTTTGTTGGTCCTTTCCAGAACAATATTTTGTCACAAAATAATCTTAAAGGTTGTGACTTGTCACCCCAGACAGTTCCAGTTCTAGCAAACACTTATTTCTAGCCCTCTCCCTCAGCCTGTCTTATACTACTCTTAGTGCAAACACAAGCCTTCAAGTGCTGCATAGTGCATACCTCTGAAGTATACGGGTGGGCATCCAAGGTCCACGTGTGTAATCAAAACACTCTGCCTGCGTTTGCTGTGTAATGCGAGCTATTCAGCATCTTTTGAATTTGCTGTCAATCAAAGAGCAGATCAGCAGAACCAACTGAGAATTTTGCTTACTCCTAGCCAAAAATGTAGCCTAGAGTGATGAGTGACTGCCTTTAATAGCAAAGGTTTTCTTTTTCTTCAACCAACAACTTAAAATCAGGGTTTATAAGGAGTAGATTTTTATTTTTTTGTAAGTCTTGCTGTTCCTTACTTTCTTTGATATCTGTGTTCGATTCCAATGCAGAAAGTTGCTGAAGGCATCTGTAGTGAGATGTTCAGTCTCGGTGTTTGTGCAGCTGCGTGGCTCTGTAGCAGCGCTGTCGGTCTCGATGCTTCCGGAGACAGCAAAGTCTGGGCCTTTTTCGAGATGTTCTTGGAGTCAAAACCGAGCAAGACTGTAGACTTTCATTTTAATAATACAGAAAGGTAAAAAAACAAAGGATGAGGCAAGCATCTGAAGGAGAGGTTAGGACCTATCTGGACTGTCTCACCAGTTTGGCAATGTCAGTAACTGTACTTTGTCAACTTTGAGGATCAGTGCTAAGCTAAACATTGTCTAATCCCCCACAGCTTTCTGTTGGTCTGTCAATGTAATAGTGCATGCAAAGCACTTTTGATTGATAAGATCTATTCCAGCAATCAAAGTGACCACAAGGTGACATTCAAGTTGCAGAAGTATGGTCTTCCGTACCTTAATATTTCTATCAAATTTTAAATATGGTTGAGTGTATTAATTTTTAGACCCTGTAATACAAAGAAAGTCTACCCAATAGTGTTCAGGCCATCACCTCACATGCAGACTGGTCATGAGAGTCATAAACAGTATTTTCAATTAGCAAGGACTGCTGCTATTTCTGGTGACCGTAGTTGTATTCTCTCCGATTTGCTAGGGCCGCCATGATGACGTCGGTCATCGAGAAGATGAAGAGCCACTCCTCTGGAACCTCTGGAAAGGCCCAAGATTCAGTCAGCAATCCATCTTTAGCTTCGAAGGATCCGAGCACGCTTTTATTTTCCAGCATTTTTCAGGAGATCATGGAAAAGAAGGTTTTGTTTAAGAAACTGCAACCACAGCTAGAGATGATGTTTAACATGTCAGGGGTAACCTGGATTTGTTGGAGCGTAATCAGTGAAGTACTAAAGCTAAATAGGAGAGATGACCTCCAAATGGCCAGTGAGTCTTTCTACGTGGAACTGGAAATTTGACGGTTTTGACATGGTCCCCCGCAGAAAAGTACACCATTGAATTTCCATTCACCATTGATATATGGGGGTTTGATGAAGGTTTTTAATGCAGATAGGAAATGAGAACAATAGGTCAGAGGATTCATGGGATAGGCATTTCTTTCTTCTCTACATACATGGAAACTATAGTGGTAAAGGCTACTTTCTCACATTCTACTATAGTAGTAGTGGTAGTGGCTGTTAAGTATGTATACATAGAAATGAGCTTACACAGTAAAGGAACTTACACCTTCACAGATCTTGTGGAGCACTTTTTTTTTTAAAATGTGTAACTGTTAGTATTCATTGGCTTGAATAAATGTTTAATCAATTAGGCGATTCATCAATCAATCAAGTGTAGTCGCTGGTTATGCTGCTACGTAGAATTACAGCACACTGGTTTAGTCTTTATTTGTGGAACTACAGTGGTGGCAGCTGGTTAGCCTACATATACAGAACTAAAATGTAATATCTGTTTATTCCAAATACTGTACATAGAATTACAGTGGTAGTATTAGTGGTTAGTCTTTATATCTTTACACATGCATAGAGATAAAATGGTAGTAACTGGCCTGTATAATTAAATCTACTAATTTACAGGTTGCCAGGTGTATATGCTGCCTATATGCAGAACCTGCTATGGTAGTTGCTAGGAAGTTAATCACAACAGAAGCATGATCATTCATGCTGTACCAGTCTCCCTTCCCCCCACCCTTTCCTCATCGTCAAAAGAAACTGAGAGCTTCACAAGAGAGAACTATGTCATAAATTCACATCAACTTATAAACACAAATAAGGTTCTTTGAATCATCGTAAAATAGATATCTTTATTCCTTGTACCAACAGTGGAGGCGGCATTCGGAATATTCCAAGTGGACAATGAACAGTTGACCATCGCCCTCTTGCGAAGGGTTTTGCCTCGTCTGCTTTCTGATCCTTCCCATAACAACAGCATAACAGATCCCAGAGGGCGCTCCTTGGCTAAACTGACTGTTTGGTGCATCGCATCTACTCTAACAACACAGAACAGTTACAGAGGTAGATATTGTTCATGTCTTGAAGCTTGTGATAGTGTTCATGTCTTTCAGAGGTTGATAGTGTTCTTGTCTTTCAGATGTAGATAGCAGTTCATTCATTTATAGCCAGCTTCACAACAAGAGAAGCGATGAGTTCATTTTAGCATCTTATTTTCAAATTACATGTCAATCATGGTGAATTTTGTTTTCTTGCAAGTTTGTGAACTTTTTATCCTTTTTGACACGTTGTCCTTGCTTTGCATGTTTTCTGAGAAATATTTGAGAAAAAATGTCGACAAGCTGCTTTATCTGCAAAGACTCCATGGAAGGAATTGGAATTAAAGTCAGTGGGTCTGGTTGTTTTAAATTTCCAGGATCTTTTTCAAAAGTAATTTGATGATACATTTCTCTTCCTTTCCAATATAATGATACTTTTTATGCTTGCCCAATACTGATAGGAAGTTGCAAAAACATGTTACATAGAATCTCAAAGTCATTCGACTTCTGATTTATTTCCCAGTTCAAATTCCAGTTTAAACCAGTCGACCAATTCAAGTGGGTTCAACTGAGACTCAGTTGAACCCAGTTGGTTTTGCCCACATTCTATATAAAAGCAACTGGGTTGAACTGGGTTACCAACTTTAAACTGGGTTTACTACATTCAACCCACTTGAATTTGCCCAAATTTTTACATTAGATTAACTGGGATTAAGAGCTTTTTTGGCAGGTTTCTAACTAGATTTTAACAGGTTCCAACTGGATCCAGTTGAACCTAATTGAACACAGATTAACCAGGTTCAACCAGAATTTTGACAGGGGTTCCAGAATGTCAGCTTTTGAGGTGGAAATCATGTGTTTGTTTGTAATGTCTTTGTCATCAGCATACTCAATAGATCATCACAATTTAATAAAGAGTGTGACAATTATGTATACCAGAATTATTTATTTGCAACCAAAGTCACCAATGATCTGCAAAGAGATGAAGAAAGAACAAGATGAGCCTTGCTGCTGCGTCGCATACAGTTGCTCACAATGTACCACTTCTGCGAAAAAGGTCAAGTACCATCTTAAGTGTGAGCACATTTATGGTCTAAATTCTCCTTAAATAAGATGATTTGTGGTGTGAAAGATTAAAGCAGATATTTTATCACATGCAAAAAAAAAGGAATGGCAGGGTGTAAGTTTTGTGAAAAGAAGAGTAAATCTAGAGTCCCCAAGACCTGATCACTGCTTTGAGTCGATTTAAGGTCAAGTCTTTCTAATACTGTGCTGACATTCACAAATACATTGATGCAATGCTTAGGTAGTCCTAACTTTTGAAACAGCAGGTCTGTCAAATCCCAAATAATGTTTGTTTGTCTTTTTGTTCCCTTGGCAGCTGATCCAAAGGCCAAAGAAAATCCGATGAGGATTAGAAAGAGAAAGAGGACGAGAGGAGAGCCGGACAGAGATGTAAGTCAAAGTCATGGAAGCATGGTGCCCTCTGTGAATGTACCATGTATCCTCTCTCTGCTAACCTAGTAAAGTAGATTATTGATTATTTAAAGAAGGTCGTGGATTTATTTGCAGTCGATACTAAAGATGATGGAAATCGGTCATGTTGTTGTTATGAACAACATTTTGTAGCATTTTAAAACATTAGAAGCAGCATTTGAGGTCTCTCAAGAAAACCTTTTTGTAGTGGCCTGTTAACTCTACATCATGAATGCCAGACATATTTCTTGGGTAATAATTTTCTATTGCTTTGGTTTGTGTAATGTAAGGTAACAGCCTGAGTTACACACACTTGTTCCTCATGCACTCTTCTGCTTAGGAGTGCTGAAGGTGATGGAATAAACATGTTGTCCATTAACTCCTATTTTGAACAAAGATATCATGTGCACTGCATAACGACATGTGTCAGCATTGATTTGTACAGCAGATGTATGTAGCAGTTTGTACAACTTGTGCACTAATGGTAAATTTGCCCATTATCTCTTGTGTAATAGCCTGTGTAGTGCATCCCTGCCTACAGCCCATTTGTGGCTACCGCCCCGGCGAGCCTGTTTGCAATGGTCAAGCATCCCTTTTGCAGAGTCCAAACTTGATGAACCTAAAATTCTAAGCCATTGGTCGCTGCACACATGGTAGAAGGTTTACCAGTTGCAATGTTTGTTCACAGTTGATTTATGCAGCTATATGGGATGGTGGCAGTGTTTCTTTTTTAATTAATAGCCCTGCTTCAGCTCATCACCTTGGAGACTTGTAACTGAAGGTTTTGTACGATTTCTGCAGAGTTAAAATGAATTTGTCTCCAAAGCCAGCACGTATTAGTTTTTTCATAGCGATAAGCTGAACGTAAAAACTTGTCCACTACAAAGTTTTGCAATCTACTGTGAAACAACTTCCTTGCCAGGTTTAAAGTTTAGAGTGTTTGAACAAGAAATTACAAAGATTTTGCAATGCTTCATGTTCCCCAGGTGACCATTTTACATGTTCTAAGCAGCCTGTGAACTAATGTGAAATCAAGTGGTAACATGTTTTTTCAGTTCCATTAGCCAGAATACTTAATAATTATGTAGATTAACATTCATTTCTGCTGCTAGTGATGTACTTATGCACAATTTGTTTTGTTTTGTTTCCTGCTTTGTCAAATTAAAGTATGTTTTTATTTTTCTCACCTTCAGAGTACCAGCACCTTACGTGAAGATAATCGACCTTCCAAGCTTCGCCGCCTCTTGAGCATACCAGAGGATGAAAATGCTGCTTCTGGTCTTAACACTACCCTTACCACGACATGTAGTCCTCTTCTGGTACCTCAGACCTCCACACAGCTTGGCGAACCTCTCTACAAAGCAATTGGTAAACCTTTGGCATATGTATTTTGAGACTCTGTATTAGTTTTGTAAGCTGCAGCTTGTATATTGCAAGCTCACTTTGGGTGACTACCAACTCAATAATTTTAGATCAAATTTGTCATATTGGTAACTCTAGTAACCAGTATTGTTTTTGAGGAGGTGATGCTCTTGAGTCATTTATTAGTGAGACTGACTAACCTAGTAATAATTTTTTTTCACAATAAGATCCCAACACCTGCGGTCATTTCCAGTTTAATCATGATGCAGAAACATTGAAACTCTCGTACTCAAAAAGTTGTCTCTCATTTTTGACAAGGATTCTTTCTGACATGTACCTTTCTGGTTTTAGGGGTTATCTTCAAAGATAGTTATCAGTGAAAGTAAAAGAAGAGAATGTTACAAATTCTGATAGTAAAGATAGGGAGTGAAAGAATTTTTGTTCTGAAATGGAAATATTGTATAAAATATGTATATAAAATATGCAGTCATACCATAAAAAGAAAGTGCTTTTAATTGTTACTAAGCTATTGAGTCTCAAAACACCAACAACAGGGTGCGCTTCTCAAAAATTATTGGGTAGAAGAGTCACAAAATTTGCATCTTTTAAATTTTTCTAATTTTTGGTGGGCAAACTATTTTTGAACAACAGATTATACTGAATTTCTACCTGTGATATGCTTGCTTTGTTAAGAAAAGGCTACCATACTGCTTTGTTTTGAAAATCTATCATTTGTGTCCAAAAATATTGGTTAAAATGTAAGTGAATTGCAAAACGTATGCTATATTTCCTTTAAACGTTTGTCCCCAAAATTTGCAACTGTGCTTTCAGTATCAGAACTCATCCAGTCTCGTTGATGTTAGGTAGCATGTTATTACATCACCTATTTATGTACCTCTGTCTTAAAATTGTTGACTGTTTTGGCAAATTTTGGAAATTGGAAGAATTAAACAATTAATATGTCTTTACTAGTTTTTCACCATTGGCATGCACTCACGCTATGATAGATAATCAAATTCATACTTTTTATGTGGAGATGATTATCTGGAATTCACTTATCTTCAAGTTACTAACTTCCTCAAACTTTTAGGCTTTTCATCAATCACTTTTTTTTTCTTTTACAATGCAACATGACATTTGCAATTGAACTCATTTTCCGACTATCAGCATGATACCTTTTGTTCCTTTTGGTTTTCTACACCAGCTTGAAAAAAGAGAGGGGAAATAAAACACTGCTAAAGAGAATAGTTGCAAGATAAATTATTTTCCTTACACTTTGCACTTTCTTTGTCCAAATTGGGTTTAGTCATATCTGTTCTATGCATTTAAGGTAAAAAGTGATCTGTCAATGACAAGTTCTGTCAGAAAGTGCCCCAGTAGTGAGAAAAAAACACTAATTTTTGAACTTTTCCTAGTTGATGCCTTCTAAATGGCATTCATGAGTATGTCTTTTATAACTAACTTGAACATGGAATGTTGTTTGGTCAAGTGTCATCATTGTTTACCTGAAGAGTTCAGCTTAACATTGATGATCTTTGACCAAAAAATTAGATGTTTTTTTTTTCTCTCTAATTGGGCACTTTTTGTTAACAGATTTGTCTTTGGCAGACCACTTTTTCCCACAAATCTGTTAAATAGATACTCTTGTACTGGATGTGGAGAAAGAAAGAGCAAAAATTTATGTAGCACTTTCTTTGTAATAGGAAATGTAAATGAAAAAATAAAAAATGAAAAAATGTAAATATGACCTAGTGAGTGAAAATTTTGCAGAAAAATGTGGAAAGAACACAAAAAGAAGCGATAAGATGATAGGGAGGATAGTTGAGGGCAACATGTAGAGCTTAAGGAGAGAGATTTAAAAAAGTTTTTAAGTTGTCAGTGCTAACTAATAATTTATTCATATATGAATAATTTCAGTATTAGCAATTACCTATGAACTAATTACCTATGAACTAATTGCTTATTCAACCAAGCTGTTGACCATAGTCTCGCTTACAAAGGAACCTCGTGCCAAAACTCAAACATCCATGAGTAGAAGATAAATTTTTTTCAATTTTAGCATCCATGATGCAGTTGTTTGCTTCAGTTTTATCCGAGAATGCTCTGAGCAGCAGGACCGAGTTCATCTATTCTTTCCTCCAAGAGATACTGACTTGCGGTGACGCGGTTTCTTCAACGGTCCTTCAGTTCATGCCGGTTTCGATGGTGAGCTTATCAAAATGTTTCCACCCTTTCGGTATGTAACTTCAGGTGACATCACCAGATATTGTTTAATTCAGTGATCTAGAGTAAGAAAGGTGCACAAGGGTCAGTATTTCAAAAAATTCAGGGGTAAATTTTGCCACCTGAATTCAGAATTTTGGACCAAGTCACCCGAATTTTGATACCATTGTGTCATTTTTAGTAGTAATCCATTGAAGGGACTACCCATTCACTGATTAAACAGCTCATCAGTACAAATATTTTCAGAAGACGTAGAATTTTTGCTTCTTCTTTCTTCCAAAGGAAGCATCTTTCAGTCCCAATGGGATTGAATGCGTTTATTGGAAAATGACTGTTCAATGCATGAGTATTTGACCAGATTGGGGTGTAGCCATGGCCCACAAATGGGCATAGTTTGTATTCTTATCTGTCTCATTAGCCCAAATGAATCCACTATTTTTGCCTGAATTGTGAGGGCATATGTCCCCCCTTCCTGATGTACCCCCTGCTTCATATGCTCATATCAACGAAAACATAGATTAAGGTTTTGTATGTCTCAAGTTATTTTTGAGTTATTTTGAGTTATTCCATTCTTGAAAGTCTTTTTTCACAATGTAGAAGAAGAATTATAGTCCTTTAGTTATTTGTAATATTAAAGGACAGATTTTGAGACAATCTTATTGAGAGTACATTTCATATATCAATTTTGATTGAGCTGTTTGTGTTTCTCCATTACTGGTATATCTCACAAATGTTTGAATGTTTTTGTTTGTTTCTGAACTGTTAGCTCAATTTTCATCATCTTTATACCAAGCCTCTTTCAGGTTTTTTTTTTTATTATGTTCCCTGTTGTTGTAGGCAAACCACCTCTTCAGCACCATAAACAAGAATTTCATTCAAGACCTTGCACTGGCCATAGGACAGCTGGACAGCACTGTGGCTCGGAGGCAGGCAGCGAGGGCCCTATGCATCATGGGAAGGGGATTTAACATTCATTGAACCACTGCATGTGTCGATTTAAGTCGGAAGTCAACGTGTCAGAACAAAACATGTTGCCATGTCAACAAA
Source organism: Stichopus horrens (assembly GCA_009801055.1). Classification (NCBI taxonomy): domain Eukaryota; kingdom Metazoa; phylum Echinodermata; class Holothuroidea; order Aspidochirotida; family Stichopodidae; genus Stichopus; species Stichopus horrens. The sequence goes on along the minus strand of VJOZ01024275.1, from coordinate 504 downwards.
TCTTGTCTGCAGAGCAACCAAACAGAACATGTCAACGGATAAAGGGGCTTGTGTAACGAGGCATCGCTGTGTCATCCATCACCAGCATTAATTGTGCTGAAAGTTCACAATTAAGATGATTATTCATCCCTTGTTGTAGATATTGCCCTCTAGCAATGAGGCATACTTGATATAATCTGCTTAAGCAAGAGAGGTATACAGGACTTTTAACCTTGACAGGTTTTGGTTTAAGGAGACATAATTTGTTAGCCGTGGATGCATGAACTGTCTCTGAGAGGATGCATTGAATAAAATATCCATGCGATATTACTTGAAAGGGGTTCATTGAGTTGATAATGTTTATTTTGTGAAGTGTTTGAAGGAACCCATTGCATGCCAGTACTGCTAACCAATCTCATTAGTCATGTATCTGTTCCTATAGTCGCCGAAAATGCGAGAAATTGTACTTTCTTTTATGAACGGGGATGTCAAATGGTTAATGCCTTATTGTAGAAAATGTCTGGT
>VJOZ01024253.1:0-14077 GCA_009801055.1 Stichopus horrens | reverse complement strand
TCCTCAAGTGGAGAATGAAGAGAATGCCCTCTTTCAGTTGGTGGAATTATGGGAAGGGTTAGAACCAACTTCACCTGTGCCCTTTGATCCTGATGGTGAGAAAGTGTACTGCAGCATTGTAAATATTAGAATGTTGGATGAATTTGTTCAGTTGTAAGTGTGACAGTGACTTACACATGGTCCATAACTAGTTAGGAACTGTGCAGTGTAGTGCTATTCCTTGAAAGTTTGTGCAAGTGTGTTGTGTGTACAGTGCTGCAGACAGTATAGGGAAACTTGTATAATAAACATGCACATAACACCCTGCAGCCTGGCTGTGATCTGCAAACCCTCTGTGTACTGTAATTTTGGCACATGTTCATATAGGGATAACAAAATTCTCCTGATCCGTACGTAATTCGAACTCAATGAATTCTCGTGATCTGTACATTTGTAATCTGCTGAAGTTACATTGTGTGAACACATTATTACTGTAGTTGTGCTTCATATACCAAAGTACTTTCATCAGGAAAAAATCATAAGAAAAAGAATCGCAACTGTACTGCACAGTACATGTATAATGGCACATACAAGGTTTTTATGGCAGTGTGTGCTTTAGTGCCCCATGTACTGTATGGCAAGCCAGTTGGTTATCAAAATATCAGATACTGTAGACAGAGCTGTGGAGGTCTTGGAGGAATGTAATATTACTTTAAAGCAATTCCACAAGGTAGGCTACTGTAAGAATGCCCTCTGAATTGATTGGCCATCTACTGTACAGTAGTTCACCATTCTATGCAGCACATGTCCACATTTGTCACATTTATTTGACAATTTGACCTTTTTGTGTACATACCATACTGGAAAGGATATCTTAGTGACTGAAGGCAATGATGCCTTTGCCATTTTTAGTGAAATTTAATATCTGCTTTTACCTGTAATTGTGTGTGTCCCATAGTACATTTAGTTCCAACTAAAGGTTTCCAGGAATCTGTGTACTTACTGTTCCATTTTCTCACCAGAACAATCGTTTAATGTAACTTTGGAATAGGTGCACTTATAATTACACCCCTGAATAACCAGTGCAGTGTTAATGCATGTGGTTTGCTTGATTGTCAACATGCAGAGCTAAAGAACAGGTACTGTCATGTAGAGAAAGATATAGCTTTTTGCACAGTGTTGTACTGAACATTTTTGTACCAACATAATTCCTTTCCAATGGCTGAAATAAACACAGTGCCAAATAGTATGTTACAGTAGCATTTCTTTTAAAGCATCCAGTTGCATTTGAATGCTTATTTCATATCATTTTATTATGTCCATGTAATTTTCAATACAATGCTGGCACAAACCATGAAGTTAATATGTTCACTTCACCTTTTCCCACTTTAATAATGAACATGAATTGTGAGTAGTTATGGCATGCATTCAATTCTCAAAAGTACTGTCTGCCTTTCCGTTTTCCTCTTGTGACTTTTATCATGTGCAACCACTGTTTCAAATTCAACGTATCAATGATGTGTTGCCTAATAATGAGCAAATTCAAAAATAGATTTATTTGCAGGTAATACTCCTGCAAATTGCATTGGTATAAAACACATCTCCTGTGCAGTTCATGGTACGCTAGTTTTACGCCTGTTCATCAAACTGGAAACACTGCAACTTTACAAGATGGTCACAATTGTTGAAAGTGTAATAGAAAGGTCGACATAGAGTCAATTTAAGAGAGATGAAAGTGAATGCTTACTGTATTTTATATGTGCATGCTGCCAGAGCTTAACAGAGTTTTATCATTAATGTCTTTTAGTAATTCACAATCTTGAGTATATGAAATGCAGTAAGAAGTAGATATTGCATTGGACTGTACACCAAAATTATGTCGTGGGCATGACTTCCAGCAGATATTTTTGTACTGTTTACTGCACTTTATTATTATTCAGTGCCATGACTTTGTTTTAAATATTCACTCTCGGGCAAAGTTTATCACAAGATGTAACTGACAGAGAGACGCTTTAATGCAAAGCAGAAAGCAAATTTCTTGACTTTTATTTGTGGTTTGGATGATTTCAGACAGGAATTGACTACTGCTTGTAATACAGAATATAGATGCAGTCACTACAGGGTGTAAAATCACAGCAAGGGAAATTACCAGTGCGTTTACAGAAAGTGGTCTTTACATGTCTGCATTGCAAATTGCAGTATCTCCTACTAGTGTTGACATTGTTATGCAGTTTATTTATTTATTTTTTTTGTTTATTTTTTTCAACTGGATGGGGTTATAGACATTTACTTTTGAGGAGTACATCCATCCTTGTCGCCAATGAAAATAGAGCACATTATGTCTGGATATAGTGTTTCATTACTGATCAGTTTACAGAAGGGACATACAAATACTGTACTACACAAGGTGCAGATCAAACTCGAGGGTATGAGACAAATCACCCCTTCAAGCAAAACAACTTTCAGATTCCTTGCTGATGTCAGCAGGAAATGAATGTATGCAAAAGTGATCATGCATGTGTGTGTATTATGCTGTGGCTGTAGAAATGTAGATAGGAAAGTGCCTGAGCTCCATTGTTGTTGTATAGGCTTTCCATTGTGAGTAGATGATCACGATTGTTTTTCATGGCAGTCAAAGGTCATTTGAGGTCACCAGAGCTTAAAATGTGAAAACATATGAAATGAGATGTCTTAGCAACTGGATGTTGCTGGAACTCCAAACTGTGTATACATCAGTGGCTCTTGATGAGTAGATAATCTCTAGTGTCATTTTAGCGAGATATGTCAAAGGTCACATGAGGATGTTGCAATTGTGGTCATAGTTTTAAAGCCTTATAAACATGGTATCCCAAGGAGGGCAAGTCCCTGGAACTTTAAACTAAGTGTGTAGGTTCTCTGTAGTATGGAGATGATTTCTAATGTTTTGTATGAAGTTCAAAAGTCATTTGAGGTTACCAGAGGTTAAAGTCTGGAAAATATTAAATATGATACAGTATCTCAGTGACTGAATGTGGCTCAAACTCCAAATTGTCAACATTGGTGTGTAGACGTGTCATTTTTTTTTGAGGTGGTCAATGATTTCATTAAATCATTGAGGTCATGTCTGAAAGCATTGTAAACACTATGTTTCAAGGATGGGAAAGTTGCTGAAGGTCAAACCCAGTATGTAGGTCATCCATTGTGAGTAGATGACCCCTATTGTTTTTCATGGACGTTCAAAGATTATTTGAGAACTCCAGTGGAGAAAGTCAGATAACCTTACAATCTTCAAACTTAGATCATTTTTAGTTCTTGATGAGTAGATAATTTCTGTTGTTTTTGTAGAGGTCAAAGTTTACTTGGAGGCATCATATAGCAAAATTTGAAAACCTTGTAAACATGGTTTCTTCAAGAGTTGCTTTGTGATTAGTAGCAAGGACTCATACACAAAGTCCATTGACTTTCTGATTGACAGTTCCTGTGCTGTCACTGTGTAAGTAATCAAAGTTCTGTGCAAATTTGTCTAGTCATCCCATTTCTTGCTCATGATAGGCAGAATTTAGTGACTGATCACGTGACTCTCGTGGAGCATGTTTTCACAGTCAAGTGTGAAAGCAAGCGATGTATATGGTGAATGCTTTGTCTAGCTATTTCTCTGTTGGGGAGAACCCAAAAAGTTATTTTTAGATTCATTACTGTGAACTGAAGTTGTTTTGTTGCTCTTTTCACCTCTGCAGTTTCCTTGCAATTTCCTTTTTTTCAGGGGAATTTATTCTGTTACCCAGACCAGGCAACTATGAATATCCAGACTTGAATGCTGTGGGGAGCCTGACTGAGACTTTGGCATTACATCCTGTTCCCTTTTATGTATACACTGGTAATGTATCCCAAAAAGGATGTTTTTGAAATTTGCTCTGGTGGCAAGTTAACTCAGTCATTGACTTATAAATGTCTTACAGATTAAGTACAGTAAAATACTTTTTAGCCACACACCGCAGCTCAGAAACTTGTTCCTCTTTGGTGTATGAGCTTGGATAAGTTACAGAACTGGAAATATTTTCAAGTGACTGATAGTGTAATTCTCTTTGAAAGTTTGTGATCTTCCATTGAGTTTGCCTCCATTTTACTGTAAGCTTATCATGGTATGTTGAACAATGGGATTGGGCTGAGACTTATGATACTGTACAGACTTACTGTACATACTTATAACCTCGTGATGGAAAGGAGAAAAGGGAATAGACAAGGTAAGCAAACTACTCTATAACCTACTTACAGTATTGGAAAAGTGGTTAATTAACATATATTGCTTTTACATTTAAACTTGCATTAAACTTGTACAAGGAAATTGCTACAGTACAACTTACCCCAGATGTTGTTCTGTATTACCGTTATGCAAAGGCGATACTTGATGGGTTTTAGTGTGGGTGACATTGAATACTGTGTTTGGTATGTTTGGTATGTGTATCATTCAAATATGTCACAATGAGCTTTTGTAGCAGAAATTTCCTAAAGAAAGAAGTAAGTTCTGTTGGTGGTTTTAGTTTTGCTCTGCATATAATGGAGACTGCGTGGGCACCAGCAAAATTTTAACTGTGGTCGAGACTACTTTGTGTGTACATAGATCTTGTCTTAGAAGGTACTTAGGAATGATATTTCTTTCCTGCGTCATTAATCAACTGTTGGTATTTGTGTAGACTGTGGCAGTATGCATGTGGCTCTATCTTTGTTCAGGCAATCACAAAAGCATAAATATGGACTCTTCAGCTTATTTTCACTCTGATTCTGTACAAATGTCTGTCATACATTTTGCTAAGGGATGTGAGAAAGCATTATGATGAAGAAGACTAGCTACTGCAGTACCAGCAAATTGAATTTTGCCTAAGGTCACTAGCTGCAGTTTTCAAATGTCAATGGGGTACAGAGAACTTCTTTGGTTGTAATTTACTGTAGATTCCAACTTGGTACAGTAATTATGTTTTGTGCTACAAAATTTAGTATGGGAGGGTGATGGTACAAGTATCTAACACTAGTGTGACATGTATAGTCTGTTAAGCAGGGTCATGCAGCAGTATCATGTGGAAGAAGACCTTGAGTTTCTTTGAAAATTAATTGGTGATCAGTATTACTGTAAAAGTTGTCGAGTTAGGACTGTCTAGTATAAACTTTCTAGATCATTTCCAAAACACTGAAATGGAAATTGTTTAAAAGGATCTAAAAGCAAACCTAAATGGACAGTTTAGATGGTATCCACTTCAGACTGAGCATGCAGTAGGTTTCCCCAAAACAACTGCAATATTCTATAATGGGCCATGGAAAAAATGTTACTGTAGTTTTTCTTTTTTTCTTTTTACTTGAGGTTACTAAAGGTTTCACCTGAGCAGACCTAAAGTCTGGTTTGCTTTTATTAGCATGTTTGAAGAAATTTCTACTCCTACTGTATATGTGATGTTTAACTCATTCTAAGGTGTGGTTTAGTGGTTATGTCCCATCACATATTTGGTGTGGCTAATTGTGTCAGTCTCATGGATGACTCCCATGTTGCATCAGTAATAAAGGCTTTGATTTGTTCTATTCCATTTGCCAGCTTGTACCCCACTGACACAAGATGTCAATGTCTTTTTTAGTAGGTATCCAATTAAGTCCTCATGAACTGAGACTAACAAGTCCGAATTACATCAGAGTTCATACTGTGCCATACAATATGTACAGATTTTTCATTGGTTAGGATACTGTGACATCTGGATATTGTTATCACACATCTGGGCCGGGAGTTTTCTGCAACTGAAACCTGAAACATCAAGATGGAGTTTGACTCTTAATTAGCTGCGTTGCATGTAGCATAAGATATGGGTTGGCTATCATAGGCCCCTTAATGAATGTAAACCAATTCAAAAATCCATCAATAATTGATGATTTTGCAGCAAATTCCTGTCTTACACCTGCAGCATGGATAAACATGAGCTAAGTTTGCAAATTTATGATGTCAACAGATGGGCTCACTTGAAATGCCNNTATCTCCATATACATTGTAACACATACTGTAGTGGTTTTATAAATCTTTTAATCCAGAATTGTGTGATGGCAGATGATGGCAACACTTGAAATGGAGTGACAAATTCTTCCTCAAATTCTTCCTCAAGGTTTCATGAAATAGAAGAGTATTGAGTACACCGTGAGACATCCTTGAGGAATGCTTATTCTCAACTGGCATTAGTTGTCATGTATGTGCAGAAGCTCAAACAAATTGTAGCTTCCATGCTGTACTGTATGCTTGCTGTAGGGATTTGAAAATCACATTGAATGGTATGTGAACTGTACAAGTGTTGATCAGGTTGTGTTGAAATTACAGAAAGCAGAATCCATTACTACTATGCTGTGAANNTGTAATAGTAATCAAGAAAGGTACCCATATTGTAGGAATTTTTAGGTCTCACTTTCCATCTTCACTACAGAACTGTGTATATATGTATTTGCAATATCTTCTCTACGACCAATATCTGAAGCAGTCTTTGTCTTCCTCCAAGTTTTCTTCTGCATTCAATTCCTCCTTCTTCACCTCATCTTACTTTACAGAGTTATTGACTGCAGTATGTATCTTTCAATTCTTCTTTCTGAAACAGCTCAGCATTTCCGTGGATACTTAGAGAAGAAACTGTCACCTTTTAAAATATCAAGAAAGGTCAAACATGATAACAGATCGGACAGATGTTCCTCCCCTGAGAAAGATTTTGATAATCAGCAAACACTCCAAGAGGCAGAAGGAGAAGTAGTAGCTTCTTTACTTACTGATGCTCATCCTGTTGAAGAGCATCCCACACAAACAGACAAAAAACAAGGCTGGTCTTTCGCTTTTAAAGCTAAGAAAAATCCCCATCAAATTAATGTTAGTGGACAAGAACATGCAGAGCAAGAACAATTTTCTCCAGTAATAGCTGACAATAGCAAAGATTTTCCAGACAACTGCGGACTGACTTCTCAAAGTGAAGGAGAAGATGAACCAGATGGTCCCAAGATCTTCAAGTCGTCAAAGACAAGAGACTCCAACAGTTCAAAGTCATTTAAGAGTGCATCTTCCTTAGAGACCTCAGGAAGTTGGAGGTCACAGATCAGCCAATCTCTGTTCCCATCATTTGTTAAGGAATATTTTAAATCGGACTCTTTACCGACAGATTCTCTCCCTCCTAACACTCAGCCTATTAATCAAGACTCGGAAGACCACTCTGTGTCATCGGGCGAATGTGGAGATTTAGATGCTTTGTCAGATTGTTTTCCAGAGAATGAGGATGGGGAGGACAAGACCGGGGACCAGGAAAAGCAATTAGAAGGTCCTGGTCAATTGGTGAGCCATCCCTCTCTCTCAAGCAGACGTGGATTTCACAAGACCCTTTCATCAGGATTCCACGAGAAGATATTGAGCCGGAGTTTGCATGACTTGGTTGGTCCATCGTCCTGGTTTGATGTGACCTCTGAGGAAAAGAGCCAGCAAGGAGACACATCCTCTGTTACAAATGAAAGTACTGATGAATCACAGCCCCAGCCAGATAACATAAGTTTTGAAGTCTTGAAGGATAGTTTCCAGATTGCAAACACTGTTCCTTCAAAAGGAAGACTTTGGCCTCTCATACCATTTCTCTGGTGGAGACGTTCAAAAGCAGACAATAGTGACAAATCTTCAAGTAGATTGGAGAAAAGAGCAGTTAGTTTGGACTCAGTCATTACAGAACTATCTAGCTATCTCAGCCAGCAGGCTGGTGAAGGAGAAGTTGTCAACTTTACCAACACGTGTGAAAAATTTAAGGAATTTAATGCTCCAGGTCAAACGTTATGTAACACTGTCGATGGGTTGAGCAGAATTGTTGGTATGGGAATGGCAGAAGAAGGTGGAAACAGAAATGGCGGTTCTCCTGGAGGACCGCTACGAAGTAATAGCACATTTAGGCTGCGATCACTCGCTGGAAAATTATTTTCAAGCCTATCCACAAATGAAAATGGTAAGAACTTCCGTGGTTTGCTCTCCTCTTTGATTCCTCACTGAAGGAGAAAATGCATTTGTGAGACAATCTGTGTGTTGGCAGACGTTCGTGTTTGTATGTGTTTGATAGCTGCTTGTTGATGGTACTGTACCTGAAATTGCTGCATATCAAACTTGTACTTTTAACTGTGACTGTCATCGGCATTGATGTGCCAACAGGGCCATGTGTAAATCATGCAGGCATTTTTCGTGTCTGTTACTCTTCAGTGATTGTATGCTCTTCAAACTGTCAAAAGACATGCTCTGCTGTACAGTACTATTTCCAAGGAATTCAAGAGTTAAATTGAAAATTTCACTTTGAATTTCCTGCTAGTGATTTGATTCGCCTGGTAGTCTTTCACCACTAAGTGAGGTTGTTCATTTAAGTCACAAGGAGAGAGGTTTGCTCAGGTTAAACCATCTTTAAGAGTCAATTTAATATGGCTGGTATAACTTCATCGGAAATTATTTCAGTTCATGCAGGAGGTTAATGCCCTTGAACTCAACATTTCTACTCATTGGTGATCATTATCTGTATACTTTCAAAGATAAAAGTAGTGCTTAGTATGTTCAGAAGCACAGCACTGAGGCAAGTGATTATTTCATCTCTGTAAAACAACTGACACTGCAAAATCAATTTGGGGAATTTTGTTGGTCAAGCTTGTACTGTATCAGCAGCCTACAAGGTACTGTAGAGAAATTTTGATGTATTCTAATAACATTAAATGAGGTGCAGTTTAACAAACTACAGTAGACTTAATTCTTACTGAAAGATTGGAGTGTTTATGACTACCTGTATCTGTGGAGAGAGAAGATGGTTTTAGCTGCTGGTATTCCTCTTTGATAACATCCTCCAGGTACTGTATATATCAATGTTCATATACTCACTAGCTGCTGTACTAAATGTCTTGTATGATTTAACTTCTGCTCCATCGACAGTTACCAACTCTGATTCCAGGGAACGAAGGAAAGTCTCTCAGACAGCAACAGAATCAAGCGATGAAGATGGTAAGTAAAATTAAATTTGGCAATAGGTGAAAACTTTGTGTTTAATTCCTTTCTCTGTTTATGATTTGACACTAGCTTGGCAGTTATCATGCACTGTAGTATTAGTTGTAACAGTCTTAACCTGCAGCCTTGCCTGCATGCGCACATCATGCATGTTTCTTATTTCAGTTTTAGTCATGAAATATTACCAGAGTTAGTAATATTTTACTCACAAGTCATATTCCCAAAGAATAACAACTCAACCCATTGTGTTTGTGATTGGTCTTCATTGCGACTAATTCCATTTCTCTCTCATTAGTGGTGACAATCAACAGGGCATTTTCTTAAGTATGAATATTACTGTTTGATTGTGGCATCAATCCCTGTTTTGAGTTCACTAATTGAATGAGTCATTCACCGTGGCTGCTGTTGATCAACCATTTGAAAAAGTTCCTTTGACAAAGATACAAATCGGATTTAAGTTGTTCGAAGCTTCATTGGTAGTATACTGCATTTTTCTAACATTTTCTAACATTTCCTTTCATTGTGATTAGTGCTGCAGGGTACTCATGAGATGGTGTACACTCTATATGTGTGTAGTAAATGACTGTTACCCATGCTCATCTTCTGACCCATGATAAATGTTTTCTGTAATGTCTGTCTCAGTTGGATGATACAGACAAGGGAAAAGTGGTTGCATTTTCATCATCAAGTATTAGAGTTTCAAGCTTCCTTTCAGGTGAGCTATCCAATGTAAGAGAGTTTGAACCAGTCACTAGCTCTGGTCGTGCACTATCTGATGAGTTTTCTGAGAATGAGAGAAGCAGTAGGACATCCTCACAGTCTGCCAGTACAGTCAGTACTGAGAAAAAGGAAACTTTATTGCTCTCCGGATTCAGGAGAGCATCCAAAAGATTTCAGCGGCACGGACAAAAATCAAGAAAACAGAAGAAGTCACCAGCAAGTAAAACTGGTAAAAAATTTTAACGGCAGTTGATGTTGCTAGGAAAGTTCATTTATCAATTAATTTTTTGAACCCATAAACCTGTCTTTAATATTGTTGCTACCATTCTGCCATATTGTAGCTATTTCCTGTTAGCATAGATTGTATTAATTCTTGACTCAGTTCAATCAGAATCTTATGTATCTTAAAATTTGCCATTGCTCATTTGCTGTAATTATATCACTTATGGGAATGTTATGACCAAAATAGAGTTGCCTTGTTGTAACATATTTTTTGTAGCACCACTTGCTACAATGTAACTTTTAGTGTATCAACTGTTCCCTGCTGACCATGTACCTTGTAAATGAAAGCAAACATTGATATGAATGGCATGTAATAAGATATGGAGAGAGTAGGAAACAGGTTTAATGAGAGTCATTGCAACCATCAAAGCTAGTGGGCAAATTTCCTCATTTGAGCATGCAATTACTTTGCAAATGAGCAAGTGCAGTACATATTCAAACTGTTAAGTCATGTTGAAGTTAATTTTAAACTTAGGGTTTCATAAATGTAGGAGCAGTAGTGTGAATTGTTTAAGGACCTATCAATGAAAAAGCTGTTTTACAGTAACAAGTAGTTCTGCCAAATACTTTGTGGGACAAGAAGATGATTTTAATATAAAATATTTCAATTTAGGAACAGAGAAGTATCACTTTTGGCCAATAAGCAATCTATGTCAGAATTATATGATCCAACTTGTGCAGTTGTCATTGTTTCATGGCTACCTATTGATGTACTGTTTAATAACTGTACTGTAGGGACAGGAAGGTAGAAGATACTCAGTTGACAGTCAGGCTGCCTTAGTTCCCTTGTTAATAAACAGACCATGCCTCCCTAGGTAACAAATGTGGAACAACATAGAATTGGTAGATTGAATTATTATTACATATCATAATGTAAAAGTAGTTCAAAAGTCCAGAGTTCTGGGCTTGTTAAATTCTATGGGGTATAGACTGGTTATATTGATGGATCTCTCAGGGGATATTTCTTATGTAAGGGAATGTCAGACTGAATGCAGTGTTAAAATGTATTAAGAGTACTGTACTGGAGCTTTTATTGAATGGACAAGTATTTTGTTTCTTAACTTTTGATGCTTTAGCCTTTTGAAATCCTCGGCCTTTGTGTTGAAGCCCTTAAATAGTAGGAGCCCCTCTGTTGAATCAGTACTGTCAAAGGCAGATGCCTTATCAAATTTTGTGAAATTATATTATCCTTTGAAGTTTTTTTTTTGAGATTTTCTTGTGAGTTGGTAATAGGCAACAGTTAATTTCAACAGCAAATAAATCTAGAGAGCGAGGTAGAACAGAAGATGAACTGTCACTGACGTCAGCTGACAAGGAAGAGACCAAAGAAGGTAAATCTTTAATTCAAATTATGTGTATGCCATTAGAGTCCCTTCACCAATGACTTCAGTTCCTTCCTTGCTCATCCTTCAAACAAGTCATGAAAGCAGATGAGTATGATACATTATGTCCTCAATATAATTTGCAGCAAATTAATGAACTGAAACTTCATCTGAAATCTGTTTCCAACTAACAAAACAAAAACGTATACTTTAAGGCCACTGTCAAGCTTAGTTGTCATCTGTCAGTTCTTGTTGTCTACATTGACATGAATGTTCTGGTTGTTAAATTAAAGCTTTTTTTGTAACACCTTTTTATTTGTGGATCAGTCCAGTCCAAAGAGAAATACAACTGTTATAAGCAGCTATGTTCATTTTCCTTTCTGAATGTAGGACAGCTAGCCTAACAGAGCAGACTGCAATGTGTCACCATTTGCTATATGTAACATCATTTTATGTTTAGTTTTTGTTTTTAAGTGGTCATCAGTCTATTATAGATGTTTGATTAACAAATGTCTGTATTGAACAACAGACTTTGTTGTGGTGAAAGTTATGTGAGGTTTATCCTCTTAACATTCTTGAAGAAATTTTGTCCATTTTATTGAACTTCCAACTTTCTATATAATCAACTCTTTAGTGGATATAATCATCCCCCTCCTTCCATTACCTTCAAGTGTCATTTAAACAACATCTTATGAAGATGTGAATGCACTTACATCATTGATTGTAACTTTATTTTCACTTTCCATCAAAAATGGTTTCCCAGAACAGAGTCATGTGCAACTGTTCATCAAGGGATATTGAGGAAGTCATGAGTCCTCATCATGTACAATTTGTGTAAAATCACAACAGCATTGTATAGACTCTAGCAATCCAATCAAAATAAACCCATCATAAGTATAGATCTTAATGATTACCCATTAATTATGACATTGTTTCCCAGCTTACAGGAACTGTGAAAGGTAATTCAAATTTTCATAGTGCTACATGTCATTCCTACTCAGTTTTTAGCTACTGTAGTGGTATAGGTAGATTTGATCGAAGTATATTTTTCATTCATTTTCTGTCATTAACTTGATCATTAACTAAAGTCAAATTTCATTTCAGTTCGAGTAGAAAAGTCCAGTGACAATGAATTACTTACTATGGTTCATGATTTGGATGACCAGGACACCAGTGGTGTCAGTAGTGTGGAATCACCGATACATGCAAGTGAAGAAAATGAAGGCAGTGAAGACAAAGGAAAACTGAAGAGGTTTAGAAGGGGAACAGATAAACTCCTCTCATCCTTGAAGCAAAAGTCACGAAAACAAGACAAGATATCTGTAGAGAAACATGGTAGGGTCAGAGTTGACTGTATTTTAAACCATATTCAATTTCAGAGACAATAGCTTTCAATGTTCATTGTGTACATGGACATGCATGTACTGCAGAATAAAATTTGAAATAAAGGTTTGGTGTGTGAAAACTGCAAAAATGTTCCCAAATTATAAACAAGTTTCTTTATTGTAAGCAGTTGATATTTTAATGCTCAAAGTATGGGTATTTTTTACTTTCAGCAAGCTTACCATCTGTAATGCACGATGAAGAAGAAACTGGCAATGTAGGAATAACCTCATCTGACAAAGAACGGTCAGAAAAGTTTGAAAGAAGTACGTCATCTAATGAAGAAATATAGTTGATATCTTGTATCTGTGATGAAGGCCCCATTGGTAGTTTAGTTTAGTTTTATTCAGCAATTTTTACTGTCAAGCAAATTGTCAGACACAGTAGCCATAGAAGTCACCCTGTCACTGTTTCCAGAAGACATGGTAATAATACTTAAGTCAATCTTTTTAGTTACTTGGATAGTATGAAACATTGTCTTGTGGTGTTATCAAATGTTTATGGAAGAACATCCAATCTCTGTTAGTTACAGTTACCTTTTTAACTAAATACTACTTGAAGTTACCAGAATACAGAGAGTGACTTTTCACACTTTTTAAAGCACATTAATTTGTTTGCAATTTGTCTCAATTTTGTGCTCAAAGAATTTCAACAGTGTCTTGCACTTAAAAAAAATAGCATGCTGATAAAAATCCTAACCATCANNTGCTGATAAAAATCCTAACCATCATACTTAAACATATTGCATAGCGTGCTGATAAAAATCCTAACCATCATACTTAAGAATCAGCTAACAGAAAGTTGTTAATTCAAGATACCACCGACCATGAAAGTAATGAGGGTGCTGTGTTGACATCTCAGGATACCAATGATGAAAAAGAGGAGAAAACAAGGCTGAACACCCTCAAACAGAGATCCAGTAAACTTAGGTCATCATTCAAACAGAAAATATGAAAACAAGAGAAACTCTCTTCAAATAGAAATGGTATATTTCCAGTTATATTTATGTCTGTATTCTTTAGAGTGATTGTATGCACTGGCAAAAAGTTGCAACATTGAAATTTCATCTCCAAAAGTTAGTGCCACAGTCAGACAATTTGGAAAAATAAATAGGTTTCAGGTGGTTAATTTTGCCATATCATTTCAAATCATTCTAAGATAACATCAAAAATATAACTATGATAATATAGTGATTGGAAGTTTTCATTTAAATCAACCATGTGCCTCTTTGAACTAGCCAATGGGAAGTGTACTGGTATTGAACTTTTAGTGAGTCATTACAACCCAGGATCACTGACACTGCAAATGATGTGATCAGTTTGTAAAAATATAGAAGTTAAGATCAAACATAATCTTATCCTCTTGGTTTTTCTGTACACATGCAATCACT